>WBNM01025531.1:56284-128251 GCA_013399055.1 Ramphastos sulfuratus
AGATGACGGGCCCTGCACAAGGCAACCGTGTGCACCCTGTTTACCACAGGTGATGGACAGACCCTGGACCCCAGACTTAGTGGCTCCAGGTCCTTTGTCCCTTTTCCCGTGGTTGCTCTCCCCAAAACAGAAGGAGAGAGAGCAGAAAAACATGTCTGCATAAGCCAGGACATGTACAAGCCTAATCTGGCCTGTCCAGGCCTACCACGACACTATGTGATAGTGACTCATTTGATTCTCCTTTTTTCTCTTAATTTTCAGCCAGTTCCCTCACATGGTTTGAAGGGCATTATGCTACTTGAAGGGCAGGCTTCATGTGGCATCTTAATTCTAGACAGTTGCTATTTATCTTAGTGGCTTCTCAGAAGAGCAGTGATGTATATCTGTTTCCTTAGATATGCCCGTTCGGGTCATTGTTCTTTCCTACTCAGATCCCTTATTCTGTGTTCTTGAACTTTCTTAATTTTCTATTCTAGATCTATGCTCAATTAACTTTGTATAAATGTAACTCTCAGGATTCAGTGGTATTACATAGGTTTGCTAAGTTAAATCACAATTAGTGATAATAGCCTAGGACCTTTGATTGCTCCTGTGAGCTTTCTACAGTTTCTCCCTCACTGAGTTCTAGGAATGGCTTCATTTCAGCAGAAGGGAATGGATCTTTCTACTGGAGATGAAAATACCTGAAGTTTTCAAGTATATGGGAAATATGCCCTTCATCATACAGACTAAATAATACCTTTGACCCATGTGAATGACAACATGCCCCCATAACTAGTTTTAGAGATGGTGATTGATCTATTCACCTGAGATGTGGCAAACTGATGAGATCGTGGGCTAAATCTTGCCTTCTGGGACCTGAATGAAGTTGTTTCACATACAAGAAAACTATTATAACCACTTTTGGCTGGGATCCAGCATTATGTGTAATACTGGTTCAGAGCTGATATCTCTGGTAAATTCAAGAACCACCAGGCTGTTAGGCTGTTCTTTGATCTCATATAATCATAGAATCATTAAGGAAAAGACCTTTAGATTCATCAAGTCCAACCTAACACTACCAAGTCCATTACTAAATCATGGTCCCAAGCACCACATCTACACATCTTTTAAATACCTCCAGGGATGATGATTCAACCACTTCCTTGGGCAGGTTGTTCCAGTGCTTGACAACCCTTTTTGTAAAGAAAACTTTGCTTATGTCAAACCTAAACCTTCCTTGGCACAACCTGAGGTTATTTTCTCTCCTCTTATCACCTGCTGCATGGGTGAAGAGACTGACACCTGCTTGCTACAACCACCTTTCAAACAGTAAGGTACACCGTCAACCTCTTTTTCTCCAGGCCAAACAACCCCAGTTGTCTCAGCTGCTCCTCACAGGACTTGTTCTCCAGACCTCTTCCAACTTTGTTGTACTTCTCTGGGTGTGATTCCGCACCTCAATGTTCTTTTTGTAATGCGTGGTCCAAAACTGAACACAGTATTCAAGATGCGGTTTCACCAGTGTCCTGGTAGGGCATAAATCCTGCCAGGCTGGTTTAACCCTTGCTCTCTTCCTTCTATTGTGGGTCCAGGAGTTGTAGTAGATTGAGCAAAACAAAACCTTAAGGCTAGGAGCTTAGCACCACATGTCAGGTGTCTGGTGGAGCCCCTCAACATGCCTGTGTGATCACATGAGGCACAAAGCTTTGAATTCATCGGGCAGAACAATGATGCTAATGCCCATTGGCCAGTTTAATTTTCAAAATGGTCTATTTAATAGGGGGTGATTTAGAAGCTGTGCCTTTCCTGACAGCCTTTCGTACATAGATCGCCTTTCCTGCATCGCCTTTTCTACCCTGCGTTGCCTTTCTGCAGTACCCCTTAGCAGCTCGTTAACTGGGAATCCTTGCGGCCACGTGTTTGCAGCTTACACTGGTGGCTCGGCAGCAACTCAGCTCTTCTCTCCTTCCCTCTATCTGGAATATTTTGTATTTTACCATGGGATCATTATAGTGAGTTTTGGAAGTGTCCTCGTACAGGAAGCTTACTCAGGGACCAAGGCGTTATGAGTACATATGCTAGACTTGATACTAAGCCTCTGTAGCATAGTTAGAATTCTTCCTGGTTTTGTGTTCCTATTTTTCAAGTTCTGATTGTTTAAACTGTTTAATTCTGTGTTCATAAATATCCTTTGTACAACTATTTCCTGTCAACCGAAAATCCAAAGAATCTCAGGGAATTTTCTCAAATTTTAAATATTACTAATAAAAATTAATGTTAATACAGAAATTAATAATCATAGTTAATATCTGATTATTAATATCATATCAACCAGTGCAGAGTACAGTGGGACAATCACCTCTTTGGTCCCGCTTGTCACATTATTCCTGGTACAGACCAGGATGCTGTTGGCCTTCTGGGCCACCTGGGCACACTGCTGGCTCATGTTCAGCTGGCTGTTGACAAACACATCAAGGTCTTTTACTGCTGGGCAGCTTTTCAGCCACTCTGCTCCAAGTCTGTAGTGTTGCATGGGGTTGTTGTGACCCAAGTTCAAGACCTGGAACTTGGCCTTGTTAAACCTCATGCAATTGGCCTCTGCCCATCAAATTCCCTTCATATATATACTTCCTCGTATTGTGGATATGCCAAACAATTTCTGTGAAAAATTGTTTTGTTTAGAAATACTGAGAGAAGCTCTGACCTTTTATCTATTTCTTATTTCAAAGTCTGAATTGAAAATGTATAAAAGTTTCTAGAAATGGTTTCTGTTTCATGTAGGAGGCTGTCTGTGGGTTATTAGAAGGCAGCAGCAGTATCTCTGTTGTCTTATATTTAATTTTTGTTTCAAATTTCCCCATTTCTTAGTCATCTTTATCTTACATATTCATTCTTGCATCTTTTATTTCTCTTGTAAAAACTGACTCCTCCATCCCTATTCTTCCTTAATTTTCTTCCAGTATGCCCAAATCTTTTTCAGACAAATGTTAAATACAGCATTAAGACTGTATATTCTTCTCAAATGTGTTGTGATTGCTCTCTGTGCTCTCTAGACTATGAGACATGTGGAGTCCATAACCACACTGGAACTTTGGCAGCCATGCTGTATTGCAAGGTCATCATCCATTTGCAGCTGGCTTTCACCCTGCACAAATTTTTAATATTAATTTCTCAGTTTGTTTCTTCGACCGAAGTATCTCTAATTCTCATTTTTCCTTTTCATGAGTGTGTTCACTCCTGGTTATGCAAGATACATGTGATTATTTCATGCTTGGCTTCTTACCACCCCCATTTATTACTCTCGTTGTTCTATTCTGACATATTTACAGCACTTCCCATTTAGACATTTCCCAATCTTAGACATTTTAATTTTTCTAGTTTCCTGTTTCCTGTTCCAAATCATTACAAAAGCTATGAAGTAAATAAGAGCTTAATATTGAGTTGCTTTAAACTACCTCAAAACTTTTCTCGCTTTAATACATCATTCTTCACTATTGCTTAGAAGTTATTCTATAAATCATGTGATATGGTCCTTATTCAGCAAATTAATTCAAATTGTCCTAGGTGAGGTTTCAGAAGACCCTGTATGAAATAAAACTGAAATTCAGATGCAGGTATATTGTCTTCGTCATTTCAGTTACCTATTAATTCTGCCATACTACTGAAAAAAGTCTAGTTTGTCCACAATGACTCATTCATTTTAAGGTCTTGCTGCCTAATGTTCATCTTCCTGTGACATTTCAGAGATGTTTTATTATCATTTATATACCACCATAAGTTTTCTAAACACTGAAACTAGAATAAGCTACTTTCTTCCTGAAGATATCATGTTCTTAAAGGCCCATTAAAGCATCAACAGTGACATCAGTGTGCTTCACTGTCTTGCACAGAAAACCAGAAATTGGACATCTAATATACTGACAGAAATCAGGAAACTCAAAATTACACTGACATCAACTTGTCTTTGGGGGTCCTGGTAGATATCAGTACTGTTCAGAACAAAGTCCTGTACAGCAGGTTCAAGAGGCATTCTTTAGATTGCATGCTTGATCATTTGATGTTCCTAGGTGATCTAGCCATGTAATTGTTTCGCTTGTGTGTTGCGCATGTGCGTTTGGAGTTATACATTGCTCGTGGAGGTTTAAAACAATGTTAAAAGTGTGAGTTTCTCTCTCCAAGCTTTTCCTTGATTAAAACATAGTAAGTGTTGACAAAGATCAGAATCATGTCTTGAGTGAGAACTTTCCACCAAATTACCATTTTGTCATTTTAACATTTGTTTCCTCTGGTTTGTCTTTATTGGATTATTTAGCTCCTGGTAGCTGGAACTACAGGATTCCCAGCAATATGGCTATTTCAGAAAAAGAACCTAGGAAGAAGGTTTAAGTTGAAAAGCTTTAATAAAGTAGCTGTTTTCAAAAATTGAACTCCCATAACTGAGTAACTTGAGAATAAGATAAATAAATAAAACAAACAAGCAAACAAGCCCAAACAAAAAAACCCCAACAAACAAACAGAAAAGCCACCCACCCATTAAATATACGTTCCAGAGATGACTGATTTTGGAAATACATCCTAAAAGTGCTGATTCTGCAAGCAGATTTTGTTGTAATCAGATCAAAAACCCCTTTATCTTCTACCAGCTGATGACTGTGCTATAAACTTTGGCTTCAGAGTTCTAGTAGGAACATAGTACATATTTCTACAAAGAATGAAACTCTAGCAGCCTTATCAAATAAAAGCAGTACTCATTGTGTTTAGCAGTGCTGGAAATTAGTTTCTCAGGCACTGATCTTGACAGGTCAGCTGTCACAAATTGATAGACATATCTGTAAATACATCAGTCTTATAAACACTATTCTGCCTGCAAGAAGTGGAAGCTAAATTGGCACAATTCTGAACAAATTAAATGTTCTGAAGCACAAGGATGCACAGGGAAAAATCCTTCTGGAAGTGATTTTCCTTATGTTCCGTTGATCAAAGTTCGTTTCTCCACAGAGTACGTTATGGAGTTCTGTGTTGAAGTGAAATATGGTCCTTCTCCTTGCACTTACCCCTAGTGCACAAAAGAGAAACCTTTGTCTTCCTCCATTTGAATACAAAGAAATAAATTTATAATTTTACACTGACTTGTCCTCAGTTCCTCTTTGGAATTCTTAGAGTCAGTGCAGAATGCGAAACATAGGGTATTTGTTTAAGGCCTTGATATGAAATCAGCTTTTGAAAGGAAAAGGAGTGAACAGAGGTGAAATGTCAGTCCACTAGTGACAATGTAATAAATTAATGTGTTACATTTCCCAGTTTTTAAAGAAATATTTAATCAGCATCTCTAGACTGTGCAAACCACTTTTGCCACAACTTTCCATGTATCTTTATAATATGCTTACTTCATAGAACAGCTGAAGAAGACTTAGACAGTGAATTTTTTTACAGAGACACAATATATATTGCACACACCTATACTGGCCTTTGAAGTCTGTTGAACTGCACCGATTTATGTCAGATGACAAATTTGTCAGTTTTGTTTGGCAGCAGCAAAAGCTAAGAAGCATCTGGACATATTTCCTTAGCAAGCATCTCCTTTCAAATTGAAAAAATCCCATGGCTATAGTTATCAACCTGTATTGCTGCAGACCTATTTGTGTGCTGAAATTCACCTGTCACTCCAAGCTGGCATCATAGGGAGAGTTTTCAATCTGAGATGCTTTTGCTTTCAGGATTGTCATTAGAAAGCTGACAGTTATTCAGTTATTCCCCTCCTCTGTCCTCCAGGTCATCTGGATAAAAGCAGATGTAGCTTAATTGTTTGCTCTCTTGTGTCTCAGCTTTGAAAATTTAGTGACTATAGAATAATTTTAATCTCTTGGGAGAGTTATGGTGGCTGAACATTCGCTGACTGTCCCATTCTTTTCTAGTTCCCTGTTTATGAATTTAGTGCGATGAAACAAAAATAAAACTATACAGATCTTTCCCATCACATTTTATTTGTTGGTTTGCTTTTGAGGCTTTAGGATAAAACTGAAGTCATAGAAATAAATCATGTAGGACAACTAGCTATAGGCATTTTCAGCGAAATAAGTTCTTTCCAAGAAGGGTTTGACTTGTTACATGAAAATTAGCTTCTGGCAGGAAGAAGCCACATTTCACAGATCTTGGACTATGTTTAATTTCTACAGGGCATGCCTTCAGCTAACAACACTGCTCCCATGTGTGGAAGCATAGTATTGGTGTTTAAGAGTAAAGCTGGGGAAAAAAAAAAAAAAAGAAGGAACCAGTTTCTACTTGATACTATTTATGACACTACTGAACAAAATGACACCATGGATTCTATTTGAAGGCAAAAGGAATGTTTAACTGCTGCTGCTGCTGAAGAGCATATTTAGTTTGAATAATAAAAAAAAAATATTTTTAAAGCAATACATTTAATTAAAAATTAAAATATTTAGATGTAATGTCCAGGGAGATATCCTGAAAATATGTATCCAGGTACATCCAGCAGATGCATGGCAGACTGTTAGATATGATAGCTGATCATCAGGAGCCTGGAAACTTGAGAATCTCATTGTTTTACTGATGAAGTAGAAGTAGGGCAAGAACAAAGAAAATCAGACTTTAGATAGTATCTGAAGATAGTCTGAGAAACAAGAGGAAACAGTTTGACATCATAGAATCTGTGTCAAGAATTTATGACTATGAGTGAACAAGAAATATGTGCAGCAGGAATAAAGGTCAGTCTTTGATAAACAGTAGGAAATAATTTGAGAAGTAAGGGAGGATCTGAGAAAAGAGAGAAATATGGAGTAGTGAGACCACAGATAATCCTGAGGACTCTCAGACAATATAAAGTTACTGCAGAGAAATGTCGAATCAGAGTGATATAAGTGAAAGAATATGACAAATACTACAAATAATAAAGCAGTTGTGTTACAGGCATCAATGAAAATACATTCCAGCAAAATACTTGTTTATGTCTGTCCTCTGAATCTCACTAATTCTGATCCTGCATTAAAAAAAAAGTCACAAATCTCATCCTGTCTATATCAGTTCTGGATTTGGTCTGCATTTGGTCAAGCTGCAGTTAAATCTTTATGTAAATGCTAAAAGATTTCTGCTTAACAGTCCTTCAGATTTACTGTACTTTCTGTTCTAGTTGGCAACGTGGGACTCTGAGAAAGGACTGAATGGTAGCCTACAAGAACGACGTCTGGGCAATGACTTACAAGGATTGACACTCAAAGTGGTGACTGTCTTGGTATGATCCTATTTGAGTTCAGGAGACAAAATGCTCAAAATAAAGAAGGCTCTGACTGAGTATTTTGGGCACTTCCTGCAGTATTTTTCCCTATCACTTTCAGTTCTGTATTTTTGGATGATCAGTTACATAAGCAAAGAAGATAGATCATGACCTTTTATTATTTTATGTGAAGCTGTGCACTGTCAGAGATACTGAGCATTTGTTTGTTTGCTTATGCTGGTTGTCTGCATTGCAATTTCTACTGGGCATGCAACCAGCACAGGGCTTGAGAGCACAGGGGTGCATTCCAGATACTGTGCCTTAGCTCAAATATCCAATTTCCAGCATTTCATGGATTTTGAGATCAGATGAGCCAATTATGATAATCTAATCTTGGCTTTTGTACACCACAGGCTGTAAAATTTAATCAAATGTTTCCTCCATCAAATTCTTAAATGCCCGTTGAGATAGACTATATCCTTTAGAAGTGCACAGTCTTTCCAAAAAGTCATTACACTTTTGGGACTACTATGCATTAGTATCCAGAGTAGTAGCAGAGATCCTGTTAGCTAAGTGCTAAATTGGGGGCAAATTATGGCTTGCATGCATTCTTGCGTAAAATATGGTAGCTTGCAGATTGCAGAGTGTGGTGGGGTTTTTGTTTGTTTGTTTGTTTGAGGTTTTTTCCTTTTTGTTTTTGGTTTTTATTCCTCTTTTTCTGAATCATGACGCACTTAGGAAGTGCTGCATAAGGCACTCCCCCTAGCCTCCAGTTTTCTTTCCTCTATCTGGTGACAGGCAAGGTTATGCTGCAGCTTATGTGAGAGATAGCAGATTCAATAAGAATATCAGTACCAGGTTGTAAAGATGGTGAACTGCAGTGATTGTGCCACTGGTAGCCCTGGTGTTCTTCACAGGAGCAGAACACCATGCCTGAGAGAAAGCATAACATGAAATGCTGCATTTACTTCATCCCTAAACATACTTTGATTTAAAATACTGCAAGAACCAATCCCTATAAATGCTATTCTTTGAATTGTTTTTAAATTTTAAATAGTCACAAAATTCAGCGTTTTTAGCTCTTGTTTCAGTATGTCTCCTGGATAAAAGATTAATCATTTTCTGTAAAAGATGGCTTTGTAAGCCTAATGATCTGAGATAGATGGACAGTAATAATTTTCCTATCCAGGACTTATGCTCAGTTTAGTATCTATATTCTAGACAGCTAGTTAGGGCACTAAGGTAGGTGTCTGTGCCTTCTTTGTAGTCAGTGAGAAGAGACAGGTACCTCACAGAGCACCAGGAAACTACTATATGGGATCAAACTGTCCTCTGAGTCTCTTTCTTTCCTCAAGAACTGCAGAAAACCTAAGATCATGGATAGGACTCAGGTGCTGATGCAGTGGTATCCGGTTGGGGTGCCTCATGGTATGCTCCATGGCCCCAGAAGGTCATGAATGTCTCAATATCTGTGCCACGCTGTCCAGAATTAACTCAGGAAACATCCTTTTGTTATGAGAAGTAAGCTAAAAAACTTGTTTCACATATAATTTAAAATATTGTTTTGTTCTTAGGAAGAACCTTTTGTGATGGTGGCTGAGAACATACTTGGGCAACCAAAACGATATAAAGGATTTTCCATTGATGTTCTGGATGCACTTGCCAAGAATCTGGGCTTCAAGTATGAGATATATCAAGCTCCTGATGGCAAATACGGGCAGCAGCTTCAAAACAGCTCCTGGAATGGCATGATTGGAGAACTAATTAACAAGGTACATAGAGAGGAAAGAAAACAAACAAACAAAAAAGGCAAAAACACCCAAGCAACAAAAAAAACCAAACAGAACCAGCTATTATTTGAAGAAGAGTGTCAAAGATTTATAGGGGAATTGTTTGCATTCACTTCTGCCTCCATTTCAAGCTTTAAGAGAATGAATTAGGATGAAAGCACCAGTGTAGAATGCTTCTTTCTTATGAATGGTTTGATCATGGTGTAAACTATGCAACTTAGGAACATATATACAGGATAGAAATTAAAGACTCTGTTGTTTTATTTACTCCTAACTGTTCTGAACATGAATTAAGTCAGGGTAAATCTGTGTGTTCAGACAGTTGTAAGAAGAAGAGTTGATATGTATGTGTGTGAGAATGAATGACCACAGAAAATAGAGAAAAAGTAATGTATTCTTTTTCTTAAATTAATTCCTAGTATTTTAATTGTTGTCATTATGTTTTTGCTACTTGTTTCTAGGTCTGTTTTTATTTAGGTCACTTTGTGACAATATGTTTGACAATAATCCCCATTTGACTTCAAAACTGCAAAATTGTCCCTAGTAATATGCATAAGGAAGTGTTTAAAGGGACCAGAACTTGAACTAATCTCAAGATATTCATTCACTTAAAATGGAGAGGACCAAATTTCTTTTTTTTTAATTACAGTCTTGCAAATTAGGAGTAAGTTAATTGAACTCCACTGAAGTAAATGGGGAAAGTTCATAGCTTAGAATCTCCCAGAGAATGAAATTAAAGTGTATTTTGTTCATGTTCTCACTATCTGACATGGGACAAATGTTAATCAAGAAGGGGAATCAAAGGAATTAATATTACATGTTGCTGCCCTTTGCAGAAAAGGTTACTCTTCTGCAGTGGAGTTATTACTGAAAGTTAAAGCTCTCTCATTATCTAGTAAGTAGGTGGCTCAGTATCTGCTAAATAGATGTTTAGGAAGAAATAGACACAATTAAAGTAATAGCAAATGTGTGTATGATAATGGGATATTCTTGGTTGGTGCTAGGAAAATATAAAGACATTTTTACTTACTTTGCATCAACATATGCTGAATTTCATCGATTTGAAAATGCAATAAGAAGTTATTTGGAAATTGCTTTCTGTGAAGCAACAAAGTGTCTATGATGCTATTTTATAATGGTATTTCTGCTATTAGCTTTTCCAGTGACTCTAAAGAATTTCAAAGCCAACCTCCTTCACCTAGCACGTGCTTTACTTTCTCAATAAAATGTAGAGATAGAAAACAGAAAGTACTTATTGTTTTTTTATTTTAAGAACTGCTTTTATCAAGATGGAAAAATACTCAAAATCTAATTGCACTCCTTCAGAAGCTTTCATAATCTTATTTATTATCTCCTGTTTTATCTTTCATTGAGTTTACACACTCTATAAGGGCCCTCTATGTGTAAAACCTACTTGCTTTAAATGTTAAGGCCAAAGCATTTTCAGGAGCTAAGTTGCCTATGATGGATTCTTCCAGTTACTAGTTTTTGCAATTGCTTTTTTCGTTGTAAAACAACAAACAAAATCTTCCCCCCCAGCTGTCATATGAATATGTCATGAATATGGAAAGTTGGCAACTCTGCAGGGAGAACAACAAACATTTTTGCACCTTGCAATCAAATACAGAAGCTAAGTAAATGGTATTTCTTTCTTTTTGCTTGTAGTGTATCAGGTTAATATGATTTGGAATTTTGAGCATCCTACAGAAAACAACTGAGGGATAAAGGTTAAATAAGTTCCATTCATTCCAAAGAGAAGTCAGGGTGACAATTTTCATTCTAAAGTTCGCCAAGAGCTTGTTTTACTACTCTGCTTTAGACTAGTACAATTAACTAGTTTTCAAATAACAAAACTGATTTTGGTTTTATTTTTAGACAATCTATTTAAATTTGTCTAAATATGTTCAGTTATAGAAAGAAATACATGGAGTCACTTAGTTCTTAAAAAGTTTCTGCTTAAGGAGAAATTCTTGGTGAAAGGAAGAGATCTGATCCGTTGCATTTGTCTTGCAGAGAGCTGACCTAGCCATCTCGGCCATCACTATAACACCAGAACGAGAGAGTGTTGTGGACTTCAGCAAGCGGTACATGGACTATTCTGTGGGAATCTTAATCAAAAAGCCCGAAGAGAAAATCAATATCTTCTCTCTCTTTGCTCCTTTTGACTTTGCGGTGTGGGCTTGCATTGCTGCAGCCATCCCTATAGTCGGCGTCTTGATATTCGTCTTGAACAGGATCCAGGCGGTCAGGGCGCAGAACGCTTCCCAGTCAAACCCTTCCACTTCCTCCACCCTCCACAGTGCCATCTGGGTGGTGTATGGGGCCTTTGTTCAGCAAGGTACTGCTTTATACTCTTTACTGCTTTTACTCTTTATACACACTACTAATGGATTTTCAGAAATGGTCTGTCTTGAATAAAGCATGTCGGGACATATTAGTCTTGGCCAGAGTGGTCTAAAGATGAAGGAGAAGGCTCATGTGGGGAGGCAATATGTTTTATTAGCCTAACTGATGGGAAGTGGGAAGAGGTAGGTAAGTTTGGGAGGGATGATGTTCTGCCTTTCTGTCTCTAACAAAATTCAGAAATGACAGCACTTCTCCAATTCTGAAACTAGCACTTTTTCTAATGGTTTAAAATTAATTTTAGTAACTTACATGCTTTTGAACTAATACAAGACAGTTTATATTTTCATAGAATCATAGAATGGCTTAGGCTGGAAGGGACCTTAGTGATTATCTATTTCAAGCTCCCCACCCTGGGCAGGGATGCCTTTGTCGGGGAGGGGTAATTAGGTACTGCGAGACGATATTATAAAAATATTAACATATAATTTATTAATATTAAATAATCGGAACTCGCACCACCCCCTACCACCATTTAATAATAACAATAGTAACAGGCTCTTTGCAACGTTAGGAAACTATATACAGGTTATAACAGGATCTGGAAATAACTGTTAAATATATATATTAACAGAACTCAAACCAAACTGGAAAAGAGGTTTGTGGTCAATGTACCACCTGCGGCCAGTACGCCGCTTGTTCACTAGATGGACCCGAGAAGCAGCTTTCTGCTTATGGCAGAAGGCAATCAATGATTACAAGAGGCTTGGTATTTATTCACAAAAATATATCACAGGAAAATAATACCCTAAGCACGTGGCGGGGTTTCCCGTGTTGCCGGGCTGAAAGTTGCCGGAGGCTTTAAAGTTTCTCCAGGCTCCTGAGCACTGGGGAAGAGGAGACAATCTCTGACCTGATCCTGGCTGGCTCTGGAAGCAGGCTCTTACAGGCAGGATGTCTCACTGTATCACGCTGGCGAATGCGTGGAGGCAGCAGGCAGGATGCAAGCAGGCACCTGTAATGGTGGAAGGCACGCACCCCGTGTTCCCTGCTCCTTTTATTAACACAGCCCAAAGATCAATTGGACCTTTGGACACAAGATAGCCAATCAAATGGCAGTTACCCAAGATTTTGCCATATTGGGTGAAGCCATAGGCTTGCTTTATCCTTTTTTGGGCAGATCACGGGCCCTGCACAAGGCAATCATGTGCCCCCTAGCAACCACAGGTGATGGACAGACCCCGGACCCCAGACTTAGTGGCTCCAGGTCCTTTGTCCCTTTTCCCGTGGTTGCTCTCTCCCCAAAACAGAAGGAGAGAGAGCAGAAAAACATGTCTGCATAAGCCAGGACATGTACAAGCCCAAGAGGCCTGTTTAGGCCTACCACGACAACCTTTCCACTAGATTCGACTCCTCAAGGCCTCATCCAACATGACCTCGAACACTTCACATAAGAGGCGTCCACAGCCTCCCTAGCCAACCTATTTCAGAGTCTCAACACCCTCATACTGAAGAATTTCTTCTGAAAATCCAGCCTAAACCTAATCTCCCTCAGCTTAACACTGTTCCTTCTTGTCCTATTTTGGTTCTTTGAACTGACTAGGAAAATATTTTGTAGTCATGTAACCAACTCAGGCATCTCTAGTCATAGGAAATATCCTATTGCATTCGGTAGGATCGCTACTGTTAACAAAGTTCCTTTTGTAAATAGCCATTTGCAAAATCTGCCTACACAGTTTTTGCCCCATATTTATGATGTTAGCAATATTCTTGGAGGGCAGGTCGTGTTGAATTCTAACTTACAGATATGTTGTTAACTTTTTTCTACATTTTTTTTCATTGTGATTGCAAAATTCAAAGTTTCAGCTTGGTCTCTTAACTCATTAAGGTGGCATCCCTGATGGGTTAAAAGTAGAGTGAGATAAAAACCATACAAATATTTGCTGAAGCTACTAGCACCAGTTTTACAGTAAGGTTTGGTCTCCAACAGTGTTGAAGCATAACTGTGCTTGAAACTTGCTAGAAAGAAGTTTTCACATTGTTTCCAATATAAATATGACACAGACAGCACACAAGTCATTGGAGGGTTCTGTGAGTTTTTTCCAAATATAAAATGGTCATTATATCCTGACCACTTTCATGGCTTAATTTCTACATACTACTTGTGCTTCACCGTGAAACTTTCTTTATTTGTAATATTTATCTTATGTAGATTCAAAGAATCACAGAATTGTCAGGTTTGGAGGGCACATCAAGGATCACGTAATTTTAATGGCCCTGCCATGGGCAGGGACACTTTCCATTAAATTCAATACTTAATAATTCTCAAGGGAAGTATTTTGGAAGATGATTTTCCAGAACAGTATCCAGGGCAAGAGGCAAACTGGAGAACGTTGTCTGTAAATAATCAGTCTTAACAAAAACAATGAAACACCGATCTGGAGGGGAAGCAGAAATGCAGAGGGGTAGCTCCAGCAAAGTTTATTGTAACAGGGTACAGAGGGGGTGATTGTAAGTGAAGCTACTGAGAGACCCTCATTTTCTCTGTTGATTCATAGGAGGTGAATCTACTGTTAATTCTGTGGCTATGCGCATTGTAATGGGAAGCTGGTGGCTCTTCACCCTTATTGTGTGCTCTTCCTACACAGCAAATTTAGCAGCATTTCTCACAGTATCAAGGATGGATAATCCCATAAGGTAAGACCCATTTCTTAACGTGAAGCTGGAAACCTGGATTTCACAGAAAGGTGTCATCCATTTGAGCATGCATTCTTGCAAGTAGATAACTCTCTAAAAAAATACCGTGCATATTTGCAGTGGCTGCCCCTTCCCCTTCCCCTTTTTTCCCCTTCCCCTTTTTTCCCCTTCCCCTTTTTTCCCCTTCCCCTTTTTTCCCCTTCCCCTTTTTTCCCCTTCCCCTTTTTTCCCCTTCCCCTTTTTTCCCCTTCCCCTTTTTTCCCCTTCCCCTTTTTTCCCCTTCCCCTTTTTTCCCCTTCCCCTTTTTTCCCCTTCCCCTTTTTTCCCCTTCCCCTTTTTTCCCCTTCCCCTTTTTTCCCCTTCCCCTTTTTTCCCCTTCCCCTTTTTTCCCCTTCCCCTTTTTTCCCCTTCCCCTTTTTTCCCCTTCCCCTTTTTTCCCCTTCCCCTTTTTTCCCCTTCCCCTTTTTTCCCCTTCCCCTTTTTTCCCCTTCCCCTTTTTTCCCCTTCCCCTTTTTTCCCCTTCCCCTTTTTTCCCCTTCCCCTTTTTTCCCCTTCCCCTTTTTTCCCCTTCCCCTTTTTTCCCCTTCCCCTTTTTTCCCCTTCCCCTTTTTTCCCCTTCCCCTTTTTTCCCCTTCCCCTTTTTTCCCCTTCCCCTTTTTTCCCCTTCCCCTTTTNGTGGCTCCAGGTTCTTTGTCCCTTTTCCCACGGTTGCTCTCCCCAAAACAGAAGGAGGGAGAGCAGAAAAACATGCCTGGGCAAGCCAGGACATGGACAAGCCTAATTTGGCCTACTTAGGCCTACCACGACACCCCCTTTCCCCCTTTCCCCCTTTCCCTCCAACAACCCCCCATGTTTTGGCAGGTGCATGTTGGGAACAATGACACTTTAAGTGTATATTTTTCCAAAAGAGACATCTTTCATGCTATATGCATATTTTGCTTAACTAGAGCGCTCACTGTTTCAGCTGTCTTTATTTCTTTGTTGAACATCAGCGAGAACTGCTACCTCTAGGGAACTATATAACATTTCACTTTCTCCTTATATGTGTAGTTTTATGTTCTTGATATTTTGATATATGCTGTTGTTTATATATTTATTTTCATGTAAGGAAAAATGGATGATCTTTTAAAATATAAACGGCCAAAATACAAATGACTGGATTCAATGGCATTATTTCCACAAAAAGCTTCTTCTCAAGGAGGAAAAGATAATCAAACCTGACTCCAGGATAATAGATGTAATATAGCGATTCTTCTATTAAATTTATATATAATTCTCTACAGTTGTATTGGCAATATTGTGATGATAAATCATGGCTTCTGTAACAAACCAAATATATCTTGTACCTTTGACTTTTTTTCCCCTGCTGTTTGCCTACTAATCCATACCCAATGAGGCTATTTCAATAAATCAGGCCTTTGAGCAGCTCCAGAGAGCTGCTGGTTGTTTGGTGGCAATTTGTGTATGTGTGTGCGTAATTTATTTTCCTTCAGAAAAATTACAGACTGAAGAATGTTTTGTTCTTTTTTTTTTTTTCTTTTCCCCTCTAAAAACATGGTTAAAATTTCCACCTTCTTGCTGGAATGGAGTGCTGGGAGAAGCATTGATCTTCCACAGTCAGCGCTGACAAGATTAGAGCCTGATATCTCATGTTCAACCTGATGGCACTAGAGTGGAAAGGTGGCCAGAAGACAGGCAGTGACATGCAGGCTCTCCTCCTAGAAAATGCTGAGCCAAGGATTTCAGGTGTTAGAGAGTGACACAGTTTCTCTTCTACTCTCATTTAGGGTTTTACTGGGAAATCTGGATCTGTAGTATTTGTGCTTGGCTCCTGAAACAGGCATTGACATTTATATGAGGCTGGCACTTAGAAAATCTGCTTTTTGCCTTCTCTGTGGTATCTTCACAGAAAGACACAAATACGTGCACTCTGACAAACACAAGTTTAGTGGTGTTTCCAACTTTGTATGGATATACTATTACAATAATAATAAAACTAGGCTAAAACTGTAACAAACTTTAGTTTTAAATTAATTTTCTATTCATTTGGCCAAAATAAGTAGTTTTTAACAGTAATAGAAATTAGAATTTCAGGCAGTTTCTGAAAATAACAAGAAAAAGTAAATAATACAAAACTACCAGACTATGTGTGAGACCTCTCTGTAATGGGAACAGTGTTAAGCTCAATGAATAAAATACTCTTGAAACATAAGAAAGAAATAACTATCATGACAATTAAATGCCTTTCTGTAGATAATGGTTGCTGCCATTTCAAGGTTCCCAACGACATATCCCTTTGTACAAGATGAGGATATAGAATGAAGAAGGCACTTTACTGTGACCTGCAAGCACCAGCAGATAATTCAGGTGCTAAATCATAAACATCTAAAGTATCTTAAATTACCATAAGGTTCACCATCTGTGCTCCAGCTACTTGATTACAAGGGCAGAGGTCACTGCTAGGTGTATTCCAGAAGCTCTTGAGATGATGGCTGGCTGGCATAACTGAGGCATCGAAGGAGGTTGCTTGTGTTGGCTTCTCTATGGCTATTTCACAAAGTTTGCAGAATCAACTTGAGAGAGAGAGAGTGAGACAAGAGATCTGGACTAACCTCTCTCATTGAAAACTAGTGCTTTAGGAGACAGGGCAGAATTAGCTTCTTTGGAAATTGTTGAGCCTTCATTCATTTCTAAGCTATAATGAGGATGTTTTCATGTCCCCACTCTTAAAGAGAAACATAAAATGTTGTGTCAGGTTTAGAACAGCTAATTTTCCTGAATGTATCATGGCCAGCTCCCAGTCTCAGCTCCCAGTACTGCTTAGCTTCAGCACTGTGTGATGTGACTTTTTACCTTTCTAAATCTGCCTCTCAGCTTGCCTGCATTATATCTTTCATGGACCCAGGAAGGAATACTTATGTGAAATCCATTTATCCCCACCCAAAAAATGCTCAATGAATTATAGCTGCAAATGTGTTTACCAGCTGAGAACTACCAAATCCATCTGTGAATACTTCTGCTGTTAAGAAACCAACCCCACATCCTCCCAGTAAATGTGTGCTGTTATCTCTACCTCTGTAGAGAAGTCCTCTGGTGTTCAGTACTGGTGCTGCTGCATTGCCAGCAGGAGGGAAAATAGTATTGTGGTGCTGCGGTAGCTGCAACACAGCTAAGATTGTCATTATAAGACTGACTTTCTTCCCAAGACCACCCCAAAATACCTAATAAAAGTTGTTTCAGCATCAAATTTAGCATGTATGGTCTGTGACTAGCAGAATAGGAGCATGCTTGATTGAATAACTAGATGTCAATCAACTCAATGATCATTACCTCCACAATTTCACTTCAAAACAAGGGTGTCATAGAAATCTCAGATGGTATTTATTAGAGAGGGCTTGATGAGACATTCACTGAAGCAAAGTTGAATTGTTGGAAGGCAGATTTTTATAATTAGCACATCAGAAGAAAGCTTGCTGCTGAGGGAATACTTTTTTTACAAAAAACGATATTGCCAAATCTTGCAAGATTTTTCCATTCTGCCTGAGTTTTGGAGACTGCCTGTGGCTCACAGAAAGGTAAAACACCCAGAGCAAGAGGTAGCTTTGATATGCTGTCAATGTTTCTGTTTTTCTTCTCAGAGACTTTCTAAATCCCAAATGGGTTCCCAAATGCTATGCTTTCCAGGTGCCCAGTTCACATGTAAGAAATGCTCCTGCCTTAGAACAAAAGTCCTTCTTGGATTTTCCCAAACCCTCAAGGGCTTCATCACAAGTGTGATAATGGGGAGAGGTACTGGATTTCTGGTCTTGCACAACTGTGTATACTGCTTTGCTCCTCACCTCCTATGTGCCCATCTCTCATCCTAGTGTGACAGGGTGATAGGAAGGATCAGAACATGGAGTTCAAGACCCATATCAAAATCTTTGGCCCTTCAGGAGACTGAAGATTGCAGAAAATAGAGTGAATCTTTCTTAGCTTTCCCCCATTTTTCCAGTTGCTAGTGCTTGGTACATCTGCACCCCTTTGCTCATTTAACACTGCTTCTCTGTCCAAATTACCTCTTGTGCTCATCTCCTCTCTGTTCCAAGCTTACAACCAGGAACAAAGGCAATGTAGTAGTTACATCAGAATTTCTGCATTCGTGGAGATTCATAGGCAGCGAAGTACCAAGCAGTTTTCCTGACTGTATGCAAGCAGAGGAGCGTGATGTTACCTGGTTCCGAAAGAAAGGGCATTTTGTGCAGATGTGCTGGTGGCAACCGCATTGAAGCTCAGGCTAGGAAGCTGTGATCCATGTTCTAACTTTGTAAATGATCAATTCTTCCTTTCTGTTTTTAAATAGACATCTAGGTAATGTCTATCACCCACATCAATCCTTGACAAATTGCTTGAAACCCAAATTATTTGCTTTTATTGTTTCAATGTCTGCCTTCAGACATTGTAAAGGCTGAGTGCCAGAAGGATGGAGCCAGGCTCTTCTCGGTGATGCCCAATAGCAGAACAAGGGGCAATGGGTGGAAGCTGAGGCATAGGAAGTTTCATTTAAACATGAGGAGGATTTTTTTCACTGTGAGGGTGATATAACANTGCGGGGCGGGAGGGGAGGAGGTTTGGAACTAGATGGTCTTTGAAGTCCCTTCCAACCTAAACCATTCTATGGTTCAGAGATGCATGCTTCTAAGGAGTCTTCTAATGGGTCAGTTTGCCAAGTAAGGGCTGAATTATTACACATGAGTTTGTTCTTTCTTTTGTCTTACTAGGTTTTGGAACAGCCCTTGGATCCTCTGTCTGACATTTCATCTGTAATTATGAGTTTAATTAGCAGTGACTCAACTTCCAGCTTCATTTCTGGAGCCTACTGCATGCAGTACAGTAGTTGCACAGAGATTTTGAAACTCAGGTTTAGGAGTACTTGTCTGACAAGAGGTTAAGAATCATGCAGGAAAAATAGGCCTTAAAAATGTAGGCTATTTGCAAACTCAAAGGAGTTTAAGATTTTATCAAATTGATCTTTACCGTGTGCACGTGCTGTGGATGTTATGCATCTCTATATATGCATTCATGAACTGCTTTTAAGTTCACAGCTGTTGTTTGATGACTTGAGATTTTATTACTTGCATTTTAATCCCATAATTTCATGAGTTTTGGTGACAGCTGAAGATTTACTACAGGTTAATTGAGCACTTGGAAGACTTGGATGCAAGTTCCATTTCTATGCTAAACTTTGCTCTTGTTAAGCTTATCCTCCTCTCTGACTCAGTACCCCTTCTGTATTAAGAAGAGAGTAACATCATTGCATATCTTACATGGCATGTTCTCAGTTTAGCTGCTTTAAAGGTGATGGCCAGAAATGACTGTATTGTAATAGCTCTGCAGGTATCAAAAACCATAGATTTTCTGACTCACATACAAACCAGAAACAATACCAAAATATTTTAAAAGAAAAGGAGGAAAGTAGTTTGAAGGTGTCAGTTAGAGGGAAATGAACAAAGGTTTCATCTATTGCAGTTAAGTGAAGTTACTAGGGTTGGTAGCAAGACCTTCACAGGAATCCTGCTGTATTTGCAGTGATTTTGCTTTGAAATTCCTTGTGACTGAAAACAGCCTTTCTGTTGTTAATACCACACATGGCTTTCTAAATATTGCATTGGATTTTCTTTTGTTATGTTTAATTTGTATTATGTTTTGCAGTGTCTGTGCAGCACCTCAGGCAGGTTGGCAGGAGGCATGTATGAATGAGCATGATAAAAAATAATTACCATGATTATTATTTAAGGCCTTTGAGCAAAAGCTTCAATGATTAAATAACTAGATTAAGTTCATCCATTAAAATGAAGGCTAAAAATGAGTGTAAGAAAGATGCAAGTGAAGGAGAAAGGGCAAATACTCTAAGCTTTTTTTTTTTCTTTCCAGAACTTTCTCTGTTTAGACCACATGGAAGAAATCTCATGGGGAATGCTATGCAGCTTGTGCAGCAGGATAGCAGTGCTCAAGGGCAGAGATAGCCAGTCGTTTGCCTTCAGGCATTGTTCAGGACAAGATATTGTGTTATTGCCAGTGCTAGAACCCCCATTGTCTATCTTTTCATTTCACTTTCTTTGATGGTGTTGCCTAGTGGCTGCTTCTGGGAAACCTGGAGCTTCACAAAGTCTGAAGCCTTTTAAAAAGCTTTCTGAATGTGAACATATGCCATTCGGCCATGGCTTAAAATGGATCCTAATTACTCCTGTAATTGAGCAAGCAGCCTGGCATAGAAATCCAAATATCTCCCAAGAACATTTTTCTGGGAAAAATGAGAATGCACAGTTGAAAATCAATCCTGCATTCCATCTCTCCAGTTGCCATTCTAAAAATGTTGCTTATAATGGAGATCAATGGCAAACCAAGAATTTTGGATTCCACAATCTCTTTAACTCTACTTTTATGACCCCTATATTATAGCATCACTTCATTTATTCTTGTTACTGGGAAGTCCTGAGACTTCAGTGGGTTGAGACATTAACGTTCGAATGCACACACAGTTTAGAGAAGAAAATGGTTTGGATATGACATTAGCAAAATCTACCATCTGTGCAGGTAATAAAATTATTTCATGACTTTTCTTTTTTCCTTTCTTCTCCTTGCTTTGGAAGGGTGAAAATTTAGCAGGAGCAGCAGTTCTCATGACAGCCCATCGAAACACACAAGACTTGATTCAAATCTCAGATGTGATATGCAGTCTCTTCTCAGCTTAGAATGAGTCATCTTTTAACTCATCTTCTCATGTTAATATAGATTATTCACTGGCTGCCCATAGAGTAGAGTAGCCGTATGCTTCCTGCATACATTAAATCTCAGTAGCCCCTGTCTTTGTTGCAGTATGTGGGGCTTTTTTATTATATTGTGGTAGTTTGAGGGGTCCCAGGTCCCCCTTAAACTAAACCGTAGGGACAGAGGCCCCTCCCAGAGGGATGGACCTGCTCGTCCCAGGATATTGTAATGTTGCTATTCTTTTCCCCTTCCGGTATCACAGCTTAGAAGACAGTGCTCGACTGCGCTTCCCTCTCTTGCCTTCCCTGCCTGCCTTGCTTCCACGTCTCCTGTCTCGGAGCAGCCTGCGCTCCTCTCATCTCCTGGTTGGTGGGGCAGCTGGTGGGCAGGCAGTTGAGCCACCGAGGCCTTGTAAACCCAACTTGGGGGGATGGCTTTGTCCTACCGTACAGGCTGACTGAGGCGGGTGGAAGGGGTGGAGGATGCCAGAAGCCCAGTTTGGGCCTAGTGGATTTTATACTAGCTCTACCTGATTGCCTTATGTATATATGCTCTTATAAATAGACTCTCTCTCTAAACTTCCAATCAGTGTACAGTGTCCTCATTCCTACTCCTGAAAAGGGGTAAGAGTCAATTCTGTTCTCCAGAACTGGATATGCTCGTGGCCCAAACTGGAACATATGTAGGTAGTACCTATGGTTTATTTTGTTGGGTTTTATTTTTTTACTCTTAAGGGTTAAACAATACAAAATGTAGTAATAGAAGACATTTGTCCAATAGGATATTTCTGTTTCTATTGTTTTTCTCAAAAGAAGCTGATTTAATGTCTTCTGGGAACCGATAATAAAATCTAATACAACAGGACATTAAAAAGGCAAAAATAATGATTACCATGGTAATTCAAATAAAGATGACATTAAAGCTCCAGACATCTCCTAACTGTAAAGTCTACTTCAGCTGTTCATTTTTTAAGGACAAAAACAGGAGTAAAAAGAAAATCTTCCTGGTATATTTTGTTTTGGTAATGGATTGTGGGTGTGGAGAAACCATCAAAGCAGACTGGACAGCATGTTTGAGTGTTTGAGTTTCACTCTGGCAGAAGCATTAATTTTTTTTTCCCACTGGATGGAGCAGATATTAATTTGATCTACAGTGCAAAATTATCTTTTAGCATGCCGATGTACAACCTTATACATTTGCCTGCTGGCTGTATTTGTTGTTCTTCTGGGGAGACAGATCCTGTCGCATGCTCCCGTACTATATATCTTTGTCATAAAAGTATTTAAACAAAAAACCCAAAGCAGGAAGCCAGGTAGAACCTGAAAATACATAAATATCTTCATGACACTTGCTACTGAAATAGGTGCCTGGAAAACGAAAGCAAACCCAAACCAAAACAAAAACAAATAAAAAATCCCCCACAAAAAAATAAAACAAACAAAAAAACCCCAAAAAACCCAAAACCAAAAACCAAAAAAACCCAACAAACCCACACCACAAAACAAAACAAAACCAAAACAGTCTGTAAAGTTACTTGTATTTGATGCCATTCATCTGTGCTGGCCAAAGTCATTAATGAAATAATAGACCTGTTTCTTTAATTACTGTTAGCTCAGACAGGGCATACATGAGCTTTCAACTCTGATAATCTGTTGTGCAGTTTGGGAAATAACTTAGTTTGCTTCTCATCTTGCACAGTTCCGCACCGACACCTCCACGTGAGCAGTGGTTCCGTCATTCTCATACCACGGTTGTTTGGTGCCAAAATTTCTCAGCCACCTGACAGCAAAAGTAATTTTCCCAGCTCCTGTTCATTACCATATATTCAATGTCAGCAGGCTGACTATGAGTGTAAGGAACATGCACTGCATTGTTTATTTCTTTATATTATTCTGGCAGGAGGGAGAAGAGGGAAAAGAAAGAAAGTTTCCATCATGAGCAGAGGACATATGCTTGCCCAGCCATTCTCCCAGAGCAATGGTGTGGGTGACACTAACCAGTGTCACCATGCCATGACCAGTCCTGTGCTTCAACTTAGATGATCTGTCTTTCACCTTTCAAGATTTAAATTAATAGTCTGCAAGAAAAAATAAGTAATGATGGTACCTCCTATAGCCAAGGTCAGTTCATACAACCAGTTCAAAAGATGATCTCCTGCAACAAAGTTCAGCAGCAGTTCTTTCAGACTGCAAAGACTGAGTACACCTATGCTGTAGATTGCAAGGGGAAGGGTTCCACTTTTGGTGATCTCACTGCAAATGTATTTGTTTCATCTTGTGCTGATGAAATCAGCCATGGATTAAGAAATCAGACTTTGTAGGAGATAGCTGAGTTTATAGCCATGTGTCTTTTTGCCAGTTTTGGTGTGGACACAGGAACTTCAGTGGAGGGATGACACAAATAGCTTTGTCCAGTAACATCCTGAATCATGTAAGCTAGATTCACTAGTGTTGTGAGGACAATTTATTTAGGACTCTCTGATTTTTTTTTCTCCCTTGCGTTTGTACAAGTCCAATGCATTTGTAGTATTTATGCATATTTAGTTAAATGGATGCACTACTCTTTTATAATCACTTAGAAAACAAACAAATTTTGGGTTTTCTGCTGGGAATATAAATGCTTCTTATAATTTCTACTTATATTTCCTCATATTGAGATAGTTTGCATCTGCTTGCCTTTAATACTGCCTCCTTTAGGAACTGACAGCACTTCTGTAGTCCTTTGTCCATTAAATCAACTTCCCAAGAGGCTTTCTTCTCTGGTTCTTGAAGTCCGTCAGGGTCTGGTCGTTTGGAATTAATTGTTTTTTATATTGTTACTCTTGCAGTTAGTTTTGTTCCTCAGGATAGTGAGCTCCACCTTCTCCCAAACACCTTCAATCTTGTTGCTGTTATCCTTGACATATTAATTCAAATCTAAAATAGCCATTTCCTTCATAAATGCCCCAATAATAGATCATTGTCTCTCACACCTTGAATTCTTAACATCCTAAATGAGATACAGCATGGTGTTTTCTCTTCTGAAATGCATTCTCTTCGGATGCATTCTAAAATGTTTACAGACCATCTTGCCATAAGGCAGAAACTTTACACCTGCCGCTTAAAGAAAAGGTTTTAAAAGTTAGGAGATTTAGAAACTATTCCTCATGATGTGGAAAAAACCAAAAACCAACCAACCAAACAAACAAACCCAAAACCAAACAAAAAACAACAACAACAACAAAAAAACCCAAAAACAACCAGAAAGGAAAAGAAGAGGAAAAAGAAGAGAAAATAAATGAAAAGAGGAAAGAAAAAGAAAAGGAAGGAAAAGAAAGGAAGGGAAAGGAAAGGAAAAAGAAAAAAAAAAAGAAAAGAAAAAAGAAGAAAAGAAAACTAAAGAAATATCAGGAAAAAATAAAACAAAAGCAAAGGACACTTTCAATAGATGGAGGTTATGGGTGCTTAGGGAATAAAAGAGCAGGAGATTCTTAGTTTCCCTGAACACTCAGGTGCTCCTCTTTGTTACCATGATTGCTTTCCTAGTCGTTCTTAGTTCTTGTGTTGCTAAGGATTTTCTAGAAGGAAAGAAAATTATTCTGGAAATAGTACTGTGTTTCTAAGGACAGAATTGCACATGTTCTTTCCAATTCCTGGGTTCATCTGCCTTTCCGAGCAATGTCCTCTTCTGCATGTGTGCCCCCACGCAATACTGTAAAGAAGTGTTTCCGAACTCGTCTGGATATGGGGGAGGGAGTGGTGTTGCCTTAGAAAAGCAACTCAGATACAGCTGCCAGAGTTCTATTAAAAGCAATGTAACCACATGCACTAAAGTTGTTTCACTTCTAAACCATTACAGACAGCCTAGAAGAATAAGCCACTGATGTAATTTAATTGATTTATGAATAGTCATATCTCTCTAAAAAAGAATAGAAAGCCATCAGTTAGAATGGGGTGGGTGTTAACTACTATGCTTCTTTCATACAGCAGTAATGCAATTTACAAGCTCGTATTTCAAGGTATGTGATTAGGTTATCCAATAAACTAATTAATAATCTCAATAGAAGGAACAGCTAGTTGTTTTTGCTGCAGTCTCTAGGCAAAAGGGCAAGGTCTCATTTTTTGTTTACCTCATTGTATGTCAGGATGAGATGGGGAAGTACACTATATACCAAGTGCTTGCCATCTAGGTCCTCTGAGAAACAGGCAAGTGGGCCTCCAGACCTTAAAATATACATACTTGATCCATGCACTTTAGACATCAATAATAACTGATGAATGCTATGTGTGCTGTCAGTATTAATGAAGAGCCTATATTTTGATTTCCCAGGAGTACCCAGAACATGTTCTAGCAATCAAGATGCCTCTTCAGAGCCCCTCTGTTTTCTTCACTTTTTTCTGTCAACATCGATAGCTTCTGTTTTGCTCCCTGTGGTAAGAGAAGAGTGTGAAGCTGTTTTCCAGCATCACTTTGTACCTCTGACAGATCTGAGCTGTGTGAATTCTTCCAGTCCCTCCACACGGGCTATGGAACTGCTGACACGGGTGCAGGCTTTCCACACAGAAATCTTTGTTCTTGAAGCTGCGACAGCTCCTAATCAATCAAAACTTAATAAAGAATTGTGTAGGACCGTAACACACGCTGGGATTTCATGAACTGTAATGTGTAATAAACACTCACAGTATAATATACCCAGCTAACAGCCATGATATAAAGTATATACTCACCCAGAGTAAGGACTTTATAAGCCAGTACCAAGATGCAAACATTATCCATTCCCCACTCTCTAAAAATCTGCTCTTCATCGCCTGAGTGCAAAACAGCAGTGGTATCAGTACTTTTAACACCAGTTGAGAAGGCATACAGCAATTTCTCTCAATCTTAATCATTAATCTTCATTAGGATTTTCAGCTTCCAAATGTGAGTGGTAGATGACAACAGCATAGCAAAAAATTTTAAGTGTATCTGCATAAATACTGGAGGTAGTTTTTAATTTTCATTATAGATAAAATTGTGTGTCAGTCACCAGATGTGTTTAATTCAGACAATATGATTTTCTTGCCAACTTTATGATATGTTTGATTTAGGTGAAGTGACTAAAACCTGCTGTTGGGACTGAGTTGCTGTTGAACACCAGCTGCAGTTTTAATTTTAATTAATAATTTAAGGAGTAGAATACCTTACTTTAATTAACATATTAACCCTTCAAGATACTCAGAGAAAGGTCACAATGGCAAAATGATTTAAAGGTAAAGCAAGAAAATATTCAAAGGCAGTCCAGATTTTGTGCTTTTGTCCCTTAAAAATGGTACAAGTTCTTTAGATCATAGAATCATAGAATGGCTTAGATTGGAAGGGACCTTAGTGATATCTACTCCAACCTCCATACAGTGGGCAGGGATACCTCTCAACTAGACTTGACTCCTCAAGGCTTCATCCAACCTGGCCTTGAATAGCCCTAGGAGGAAACATCCACAACCTCCCTGGGCAGCCTATTCACCACCCTCGTACTGAAGAGCTTCTTCCAAAGATCCAGTCTAAACCTACTCTCCCTCAGCTTCAAAACATTCTCCCTTGTCCTATTGCTAGACACCCTTATGAAAAGTCACTCTCCAGCCTTCCTATAGGATCCCTTCAGATATTGGAAGGCATCTATGAAGTCTTTCCCGAGTCTGCTCTTCTCTAGTCTGAACGATCCCAGCTCTCTCAGTCTGTCTTCATAGCAGAGGTGTTCCAGCCTTTGGATCATCTTTGTGGTCATCCTCTGGATTCACTTCAACAGCTCTGTGTCCTTATGATGGAGATGCCAGAACTGGATGCAGTTTTCAAGCTGGAGTCTCATGAGAGCAGGGTAAAAGGGCAGAATCACCTCTCTTGCCCTGCTGTCCACACTCCTCTTGATGCAGCCTAGGATACAATTTACTTTCTGGGCTGCATGAGATTTTTTTTACCATTTCTTTTTTGCATTTTAATTTCCTTCTCACTGCTGAATGGAACATGTGTAGGTAAAAGACCCTGGCTAACCTAGCTTGTTGTTTGTTTTTGTTTTTGTTTTTTTTTAGCAGGACTGATCATTCTGGATTTGCATGATAAGCAAAAACTGCTCATAGCTTCTCTGAATCCCTCTCCAGGCATTTAACTGAATCTGTGGTCATCTTACTGGTGTGCTATTGTGCTAAAACTTTCCTTGATCAGTTCTGAAAATTTACCCAGTCATGTAGCAACTTAAATGTGGATCTGAGCATATAAATTAAAGCTCCAGCTTTTAACAACCTGAACATGCATCTTTAAAAAAAACCCACAAAACTTCTAATGTGATTGCTCTGACTGTTCTGTCAGTCTGCTACTTTCCATTGTTATCTGCAAAAATGGTGGCCAAAATGGGTATTATCTCAAGGATATTCATTGCACAGAATCATAGAACTGTTTTTGTTGGAAAAGACCTCTTAAGATCATAGAGTCCAACCATCAAACTAACACCACAATGGCCATTAAACCATGTCCCAAAGTGCCATGTCCACATGTTTCTTGAACATCTCCAGGGATGGTGACTCTACCACCACTTGGGCAGTCTGTCCCAATGCCTGATCTCTCTTTCTGAATCAAAAATTTTCCTAATGTCCAATCCAAACCTCCCCTGGCACAATTTCAGGCCATTTCTTCTCTTCCTATCACCTGATACTGAAAGAAAAGACTGACCCCTACCTCTCTACAACCTCCTTTCAGGTAGTTGTAGAGAGCGATGAGTTTTCCCTTCAGTCTCCTCTTCTCCAGACTAAACAATCCCAGTTCCTTCAACCATTCCTCATAAGATTTGTTCTCTACACCCTTCATAACTTTGTTATCCATTATCTGGACACACTCTAGTACTTCTTGAACTGAGGGACCCAAAACTATTTTGTTAGAAATACAGAAAAAATGTGTGATGAAGAGGGGTCCTGTAAATGTCCTTTGTAAATATGAAAGAAAGCATGTCTTCTGACTTAAGTGCCTCAATTAGACATCAGATAAACTCATATGTGATCATAAATACCCAGCCATGAGGCAAACTTCATCCAGACGTGACAAACTAGAGGGCACCAGTGGATCTAGTTTTGAGATGTAAATCCTCTGTTGCTACCACTATTAATGGAGTTATTTGTTGTGCTGTTGTTTGTTTTTAGAAACATTTTCAGTCATTTGGTCAATTCATAACTTCAATTTTTGATCTGTTTTCATAACTTCTACTATAAGGAGCATCATGGTTTCTTTACCATATGATAATAATGCAAAAAAATATAGGACATCCAGAAAAAAACTATTTTTTGCAGATAATCAACCTTAAAAAAAAGAAAAGAAAAAAAAAGTTTAATGGAATATTCTGCAATTAAAGTGACTTATGCTTTTATTGCCTGGAGGAGGTTTGGAAAAGAGGAGGGTTAGAAGTATAGTTAGAAACATCGGACTGGCAATCAAGAGATGTTTAGCTTGTTTCTAACTGTTTAACAGATTTCTTTATGTGCAGTGCTGGAGCAGAGCCAGTGGCAGCTCTAGGCAAAATGAACTTCTACGATGCAGTGACAAGTCACGTCACACTTGCACAGATCACTGCAGATGATTGGAGTTGCTAAGGTGGTCCTAAGGGCATCGTTTAGAAATAGCAATGGATAGGAATAACCAGAGGTCTAATTTTGTTTACAGAACAACCTGTTTTACTGATGATGATGAGAATCCAGTTTGATTTTTTTTGGAGCCAAATTTGAGTCTCACAGCCAGAATAACTTTTAAGTTGTTTGGGTTTTTTGTTTGTTTTTTTTTTTTTAATGGGCATGTTTCCTAAGTGAACCAGTAGACCATATTGAGTAATTCTGTGAGCAATGGGACACCGCTTTATTGTATGGATTTTTGTCCTACATCCAATGGGACACAGCTTTATTTTATGGATTTTTGTCCTACATCCCCCACCTTTTGCCTTTAGCAAAAGTGCTCCAAATTGTCCAGAGATTAGTAAAGCAAAAAAAAGAGATTTCAGGTGACTGTAATGCAGCGTATTTCTGCTGCATCTTAGACTCTTAGAAAGTACACAAAGATTACAAATGTTTTGCTAATACAATGTGTGTAGCTAGCAATTAACTACTATTAAAATCATAAACATGACAGTATAACATCTATTAATAGCTCAACTGTCTGCATTTCAGTGGGTATAAACATACTGCTTGTTCCTGTCTTTAGGAACTTAATCATGCTGTAACTCTGCAGGAATTAAGTCTCCGTGAAACCCCACCTGCAGTGAAATAATTTCTATATGGGGAGTTTAGAGGACATTATAGTTTACGGATTTTTGTCCTTCCCTTTGCATGTAGAAACTGAGGCTGGTGGAAGTTGTTTCACAGAAATTAAATTGTTGTGGAGGCTGTACAAATTCTTTACTTCTAGTGCTTTGTGTACATATTATTTGACTATTTTCTTTTGCCATTTTTTTACTCTTTATACTTTTGCCTCCTATCCTAGAAACACCTGAACATGTGCTTTTGTGTGCATGAGTAGTTTTATTGATCTCAACAGTACCGGTCTACCCACTAGCTGTGCTGCTTACCCTAAAAAAGGAACTTATTTAGGGCACCAGGAGAGAGACAGTCCTGATCTTACTATCATATGTGGCACAGGGAATCATAGAATCATAGAATGGTAAGGTTGGAAGGGACCTCAAAGATCATATGATGCAGAGTTGCACGCATGCCCGGGGCCGCTAGGGATGGGGTGGAGGATGACGTGAGATGAGACGACCATCCAAGATCGCCCCTTTATTGCAGAAAGTAGCACATATTTATACAGGAATAGAACTGTCTGGCCACACGTTATTTATTCTCTGATTGGTTGCAGGAAGCTGCTTTTGAGCCTTTTCTCACCTTGATAAGTACCTAGCTTTCTAGTCTACATAGCTATCTCTTCATCTCAGATGACTCCTACAAAGGGCAGCTGTGCTGATGGTTTTTAATCTCACTGGCAGTTCTTTCCCCTTATCTTTTGTCCGGTTTAGATCTCAGCTAGTGTGTCCAGAAAATGAGACCTGACAATCATCTAGTTCCAACCCCCTACCATAGGCAGGGACACTTCCCACTAGTACAGGTCACTCAAGGCCTCATCCAACCTGGCCTTGAACACGTCTAGGGAGGGAGCATCCACAACCTCCCTGGGCAACCTGTTTCAGTGTCTCACCACCCTCACTGTAAAGAACTTCCTCCTAACATCCAGTTTCAATCTCCCCTCTGCCAGTTTAAACCCATTGCCCCTCATCCTGTCATTGCAAGACCTTGACAATAGTCCCTCCCCAGCCTTCCTGTAGGCCCTCTTCAGATACTGGAAGGCTACTATAAGGTCTCCTTGAAGCCTTCTCTTCTCCAAGCCTAAGACCCCCAACTCTTGTAGTCTGTCCTCATAGCAGAGCTGCTCCAGCCCTCTGATCGTCTTTGTGGCCCTCCTCGGGACCCGCTCAAACACTTCCATGTCCTTCCTGTGCTGGGGGCTCCAGAACTGTACACAGTACTCCAGAACACGTAGCAAACCCTCTCCTCCTGTGGCAGAAATAAAACTGGCTTTATCTTCCTTCCCCCAGTGAATCCACAACTGAATGTTACATTTTGGTTGTGCCTAATACAGGGCAGTGAGTCCCAGTCCAGACAAGGGCTCAGAGATGTCACTGTACTGGCAGCAATTGACCATTATTGTCATGAAAAACAGCTGTTGCAGTGCCCTTACCTGCTGAGGAGTTCGATCACTGTTTGTTTTAAATATAATAAAAGTAAGTAGTTGGCATGGCAACGTGTTCTGTGGCATATGCCAACTGATCAGTTTTTCCACTGGAGGAAAGTCCCTGTTTCTTTGAAATCACATGTAACAGCTGTCCCTGCTCCACTGCTGATGGCAAGCACATATATAGCCCTAACTGCACTGTTTGTCTCCTTCTGTGAGTTAGAAATGTTTAGTCCTGGTGTGAAGGGCTGCAACTGCTTTGATTCAGTGTAGTTTAACCTGTCAGTCTTTATGGCTTCCCTCATAGAAACTCCCATGAGGCCTTTTCTGTTAAGGATTTTGTTTAAAGCGAACGGTATTTTCCACAGACAGCCCATGAAATGAGTTTTACATGAACTATAGGATGGTGTATTTGCCACTGAAGGACTTGATCCTGCAAAGATTATACTAAGCATGCAAGAGCTACTTCTGGTTTCAGCTGGACTACCTCCATCAGTAAAGTTAAGGTTTTGCTTAGTATATTTGCACATCACTGCTTTGCACATCACTGCATTGAGATGGAATTAAGAGCATTAAAGTGACTTGATTTGCAGTGCAATGGAACAATGATGGATTTGATCATGTCACTGTAGAGAAGCTGGTAATTCAGTGATTGATTTAAGAGCTTAGCTTTATTATCCATAATTTCAATGTAAGTCAAAGAGATGCACAAATTAAAATCAAGGATCTAATTTTTCTGAAGTCTAAGATTATTAGATATGAAGATAAACTTGCTTTCATTTTAATGTCCTCTGTTCTAAGGCTACTGCCATTCCAACAGTACTTTGAACAATTTTATTGTCCTCACTAATAATAATATTGAAATTGGCCAGTCTTTCAGTTTATGTATCCTACATCCAGCTTAGTACACAGTAGTGCCACTCCTGGAAGGGAATGGAACAAATGTTGGAAATGTATAGAAATACATTGTAATACTTTTGTTGTTATTTGGTTGATTTTTGTTTGACCTCAGGTTTGTTTTGTTTTGTTTTTTTTGTTTGGTTTTTTTTTTTGTTTTTGTTTGGTTGGTTGGTTTTGTTTGGTTGTTTTTTGTTGTTGTTTGGAGGGGTTTTTTTGTTTGGTGTTTTGGGGTTTTTTTTGTTTGTTTTGTTTTAATAGATATATACTTTTAAGGTTGCAGGTGCTAAAGATAGATCAAATGTAATGTTATCTCATTATTCAGCTAATACTTTGCTCTTTCCAACATAATTGAAGGCTTATTAAGTATTGGTTACAGGAATGTTTAGGGGCAATAGCTGATGTTCTTTCTTCCATTTTTAAGTGGAATTGTGCTTTTGTAACTTGGATACAGAAAGGCAGTGCAACTTTTTTCTAATTTCTGAGTCAATGAAGCTATCATCCCCTAGTGGCAATTTATATCCATAACAGCTGAAGTTTTAATTCTTTCTGGTCTTGGAGATGTCAAACTATTCAGTTTGGGTAGACTAGTCTAGAGAATATTTTTACTTGGAAGTTTGAGCTCAGTTTCCAATGTCTTAAGACATGTTCTACTTTACATAAAACTGGTTATCTGATTGTTCTGTGAATACCAGACTAAGGCTCAAATCCTTTGCCTTACTGCTTCACAAATGGATATAAGAAACAAGCAGGCCTCAAGTCAGGACTGAGATTCTGCACAGAAGGATCTTTTGCTCATGAGGAAATTATCCCTACCACCACAATACCACCCACAACCTTGATTCAGCTTTGCAGACTATTTTCTCACTGGTGGCATACTAATGAGAAGCTGACCCTGCAAAGCTTGCTTGGCTTCCAAGTCCACCTCTCAGTGGGTGGACTGATACAGTACCAACAATAAACACCATTTTCTTACTTGTTCTAATTGCCTTGGCAAATACTTCCATGGAGAGTGCAGTTCTGAGCAATTCTGTACCTCAAAATATGAATGCTTTTCTGCAGTTCACAGTAGGCAGAATTCCCTTCCACTGGTGATAACTTTATCAGCTAAATCTTTTTTTCAGATAGGATTTTATATGCTAGGTTTCAGCTCATAGGTGTTTCTTGGGCTTATATCTGTGGTAAAGGGTTCTCAAATCAATTCAGGTATTTTTATTTTTATTTTTAAAGTTTAGTCAGTTTACTTTTTTCCAAATTCATAAAACATGTATTTCCCTCTCATATATTCTGCTGAGAAAACAGCTTAGTGAAAAACTTAACTTGTATTTAATTCTATAGAGGACATGAATTCCTAGCCATGCATTTCTTAGGGGAAATGGCTTCAAGTTACACCAGGGGAGGTTTAGATCAGATATTAGAAAAAATCTGATTGCTGTAAGAGTGGTCATTGGACCAAGCTGCGCAGGGTAGTGATGGAGTCACCATCTCTGGGTGTTTTCCAATAATGTATACATGTGGCACGTCAGGATATGACTGGAAGATGTGGCACAGCAAGATATGACTGGATCATGGTAGTGTTGCATTGATGGTTGGACTTGATGGTCTTAGAAGTCTTTTCCAACCTTACTGATTCCATGATTCTATGATGCAGGCGGAGCAGTTTACAAAGTCTTGTCATCTCTGAGACACTTTATCTTGATGGCAGCCATCACCAAAAATATTATGCCGCATTAAGCAAAAATCTCAGGGTACTGATTTCCTTGGGTAAAACAAGAGTATAGCTTTCTCTGCCAAATATGAAAAAAAGCAATAAATATATTTTACAGTCTGTATATTACTTAGGGATTGACATTAATTAGGAAAGTTAATTAATTTTATTTGAGAGGAATTTTTATATCTTATCATTTGACAAAATGCATAGTGCTGTGAAGGGAGAGGTTACTCTAAAGTGTACTCACAATGTATAAGAACAAAGGTAGAGTGCTGATCACTACTTACATGTCTAAGCTTAAGCTTTATTATTCCTAATGGTATCCATACGAATGAACAACAGGAGCTAAGCATGGAACGTCTTGCATGATTTTGAAATAATACTGTGGAAATATTAGAAATAATACTTGAAATGTTGGTTTTCTGTAAGTAATGACAGACTGGAAAAATCTCCAATTTTACAGTGTCAGAACATGGGTACTTGTGAGGAGAAATTACCTCTAAATCAAGGACTTGTCAGGATTTCCCCATTACAGTTTTACTCATGTTAAAGCTAAGATAAAAACCTGTGTTAATTACTGTGATGTAAAAGATCATCATGGTGCTGAAGAGTCTCTTGGTCTCTTTACAGTAAGAGACATTGCACACAGAGGTCCAGATATGCAGCTTGCTATACATTTTTTTAAAAAAAATGAACAATAAGGATGATGAGAAACTCAACGAGCCAGCATTTTCATCCTTTCTTGCTGTTATTTTGTTTAAAAAGCCTCCTTTTGAGTAATAAAAAACTTGCAAAGAAAAAAAAAAAAAGAAAAATCCTCTCTATATATCTTTTTAATTTTACAAATAACAGGAGTCTGTTTATCCTTTTTTTTTTTTCCTTTTTTAAAATTCGTATTATTTCTCCAAAACTCTTGAGCAGATCCAGAGTAAAATAAACCTATACTGGCAGCATATTTTTAGTTTCTGCATTTTCAGAAGGTGTTACTTAGCCAATATTGTTATTTTGGCAACTATTTCTAGTGGTCCGATTATAAATGGTAGTACAGTTATTGGCTGACTGTTTATTCTGCAGTATATGGGTTATGTCAATATGTTTCTGAAAAATGAAACAGAGTCCAGCTTTCAACTGACTCTACATGAAGTAATTGCAACTCCACTGAAAATTATGTATCAATTGTTGCATTTATCTAGGAGGCATAACTAAATGCATTAAATATTTTGGCCAGTAGTACAGTTTTAAAAGAAGACATTTTTGTTTAGATTCATTCACTTAAATCGATTAGTTTACATGTATATGTCTATCATAGCAGTCACAGAGTGGATATATTTATCTATAAATTGAAGTTCAGCTACTACAACTGTAATTGAGGAACACTGGCTCTTTCTGCTTTACTAGCTTTAGCTTTAATCACACTTACAGAGAGCCCTTAATGGATTGTGAGATCAAATAACTGTGGAGGTAAGATTAATGGGACATCTTGTTATGCTACACATTTTTATTGCAAATAATTTTATATATTAAATGCATGAAATCTTTGCCACAGGAAAGTGAGACAAGAATTTCAGTAGGCAAAATGTAGCAGTGAGTGATTTTGTCTAGCAATGGCAGACCTGAGGGAGTTAAAAGAGCAATGTTTAAAAACTGTGCATGTGATTATCTTAATTCACCTGCTAAAAGCCTGGAGGTAGTAATCTCCATTCAGTATCTTCTATGTACGTGACCGTATCTGCCATACCCAGATCTTTGATCACCTCTCTGACCATGGAGATGCTGTCCATTGCCACACCTTTCAGTGCAGAAATACAGTACAGACATTTTTTGTACAAAATTAGAACTGTGGTCTAGAGCAGCCCCTGTCAGGGTGATTTCTGAGATGAGTCAATTTGGTAAAGCCACAAGAAGATCTTCTCATTTGAACATTCACCATCTTTCCAAATTTATGCTACAGGGACTGCTTGTAAAGTTGCCTACCTACTATACCACTCACTAAATTCTTTGGTAACCATATTCCTTCTCACAGGATATTTCCAAAGATGGTGCAGCATGGAGAATCTCCTGTGTCAGTGACTGTGATGTATCAAAAGGGGCACTGCAAGAAAAGTACGTGTAATCCTTAGGAGACACAATACCATACCATATAGGAGACACAATACTATACCTCTCCCAAGGAAATACAATACCATAGGAGGCACAATACTATACCTCTCCCAAGGAAATTCTGCCAGCTGAAGAGGCAGCAGTTGCTTTGCTCACCATAGCCAGGCAAAGACTGTGCTTTCTTTCCTGCCACCAGTACTGCTTATCTGTTTATTGCAAAGCACTTGATTTAAACCATGAATTTGCTCACTGTGCCCTTGGAAAGCAACATGTACCACACTTTTGTACAGTACTGATTGTCAATAAAATGTAATTTAGCTAAAGCAAAAGTACTGATTGCCAATAAAGTGCAATTTAGCTAAAACAAAAAGCATATTTTTAACAAAAAGCTTCCACAGCAGCAGAGGCAGTAGAAATGACCCAGAAAATACTGACATTAATAAAACTGCAGGTTTAATTACTTTGCTTTTAATTACCAAGCTCTTGTATTCAAACTTTCAAATGGAATGGCAGCAAGAGCAATAGGCATTTGTAAAGTTATCACCTGAGAGCTGTGTTAAAGAACATTAGCTAAATGTGCTTCTACTACTGTACTTACACACTTCTAAACACACTAAATCCTGGTGTAAAGAAGCTTACCACAGAATTTTTACTGTGTGTATTGAGTACCATTCTTTGTCATTTGTACAGAGAAAAGACGGAAATGTATCTTTTAACAGCCCAAAGATTCATTTCCAGGATATAAACAATTCCATGAGCTATGGTGAATGTTATTTGAAAAAAAATAAGCTCAGAGCCAAATGTAGCACGTAATCATCTAGATGAAGACTGGAGGAAAAATGATTCAATGAAATGTACAGGAAGCATTTAGGAGAGTATTACTTTGGGGATTCTTAAACAAAGAGAGGAAAGAGCCAAACATGAATTCTCTAGTTTTTAATTAGAATTTTGAATTTCTAGCAACCCTCGGGGTGTTAGTTTTGTATTTTACCAAAGTGCCATATACAGAACTAGAGAAATAATGAGAGGTTTGGAGTTTGATGTAACTCCCAGAGTTAGTCCAAATCCACAAGTGTGTAATGTATATAGAGAAAAACCATCCACACAGTCATGTTTCAAGCAGCTTAACAGCTTAAAATGATAAAAAGTCCTTAACACAATTTAAGAACTTAAACCACTTAAACTGTCTGAAGCAGCTTGTGAGTTTTAAGAGTTTTGGCAGGCATGAAAGAGGCATCAGTGCTGAGCTGCAGCCCTTGGGCCAGAGCATGCAGGCTTACCGCATGGTGCATCTTGGCAAAGGGGCCCCCTTGAAGCCAATCTTGGAAGGCCTGGAGGTGACATGATGGAGAAGAGTTTTCTATGTATTTTTACATAGTGTTATGTATATGCCCGGAGTGCTTTGCTTTAAAACTGTTGCAAGGAATCTTACAAGAATGTGAGATTTAAGCAGTGGCACTCACCAGTGAAACAGGATAGAAAAATGTTGTCTATGACAAGTCTTCAGCTGTGGAAAATAGCTTCAGCTCATGGGCCAAGGGAAGGCTTCTCAGGTTCATTGTGAAGAAATCTTCTGTGAGATCTGCAAGACCACTTGTTTTGCTTTTGTGGCTCCAGGAGCTGGAGGCAGGTGGGAGGTGATGTGTGGGCCTTTCAGATGTTTTGAGGAGAATTATTGTTTCTTTTCCTGAAATGTTCCGAAAAAGAAATGGATAGGGGTGGAGGAGGCATGGAGAATTGGTTTAGTTTGAATGGTCTCAGGCAGCTTTAGTCAGTTGGTCCTATTAGAAGCATGTCTTTGTTATTATGTAAAGTTATATATTTGGAAAATATAACATAAACCACTGTTTATGACCAGTTGGATCCCTGCTGCCACATATGGTGGTCAATGGTTGAATGGTAAAATGTCTTTATGGCAGTGATGCCACCTAAAGTGTTTAGAAACTTGGCATGGTTTTCATTGATGTGGGCAATGATTTACACCTTTCTGTGCAGGAAAGGCTGTAAAACAGGAGTGAATTACATTCTGTACAATTTGAAAATAAATGGCACATTCACAGCCACTCATGTTGAGGCCCATTTACACTTCCAGAGTGGTATGATGAGTAAATGAAAGTCTGGCCTGTGTGTGAATGAAAAATGCCTGTTTTACCAGAGGCTGTGAAAAGAGAGACTTGGTGGAAATTGGAAGCAAGACTTTTATTTTCTTGTTTAAAACAGTTGTATTGATTTGGAGACACTGGGAGTATTGGTATAACTGCAAACTAATTCCACTGAATTCTGCAACGTATTTCTGGAGATGCTGGAAGTTTACATTTATAATCAGAGTTTTTCTTGTGCTTGAGTAAGTCTTTATTGAATGACATTCATGGGCAAATTTGGCATCATAATATATGATATGAATGTTATCTGTCCAAAAAGATCCTTTACTGGAGTGAAAAAGAGCTTAACTATAGTTAAATTCGTATGATATCAATGCAATCAATTTATTCCCTGATTTTGTTTTATGAGGAATAGGGCCTTGCAAATGTTACTTGGTGAAGGTAAGCGATTCCTGACATACATAGAAAGGAACCATTTAATGAACGAAATCTTGATAATGTACTCTGCAATACTAATATCTCAATATTACTTGAATTTCAGAACATTTCAGGATCTGTCCAAACAAATGGATATATCTTACGGTACAGTCAGGGATTCAGCAGTGTATGAATACTTCAAAGCGAAAGGGACCAACCCGTTGGAGCAGGATAACACATTTGCTGAACTGTGGAGGACTATCAGTAAGAACAATGGAGCAGATAATTGTGTGTCGAACCCTTCCGAAGGTATCAGGAAGGTAAGACTGGATCACGAGAGTTTTAATTTAATTTTTGTTCTTTATCCATGTTGGTTGCATGTAGTTTATAATGTTAAGTCACAGGAAAGCAGCTATATAGTCACATAAAAAAAAGTAAAATCCATATCTGAAATTCCTTTTTATTAACTCAGTGGCAGATAAGACTTGTTATTTAAGGGTTATGATTTTGAATTTAAGTATCTTGGCTCTCCCTAAGTCTTCAGTATATAAATCCTTCTTTGGATTTGGCCATAAAGTTTCTCAGTTTATTTACCATTTTGAATATTATTCTTTACATTATTCAGGTACTGACTCTTGTCCTTTGCTTTTGGAGTGGGTTCTTTTTTGAGTTTGTGAATTGAGCTGATTGGAAACGTGTAAGAATCAAGAGATTGACTGAACATATACTCATTTGTCTTAGAAAATAAATTTAATGCAAGGTTTGTTTATTCCAAACTCTTTAATATGTCACTGTGCTTTTACCTAACGTTTCTTTCCCTTGGTTACAAATACACTTTTTTTTTTTTTTGGGTGAAAGTGACCATTGATGTGGGATTCACAGACTGATATATAAACAGCTGGAGATCCTATATCCTTCTGCCAAGTCCTGTGATAAACAGCCCTGGTTCAGATCTTGCAAATACTAACATTCACACCTTCTGATTCTTAAGTTTACCTTTCTTCCCATCTTGTGGCACAGCAAAACTAAATGGTAAATAACATCAAAACGTGTCCAGGAGTATGCTATGGCTGAACAGTTGCAGACATGGTGAAAGCTTAATGTGCTGCTCCTTTAGTGAAAAAAAACCTAAATAACTATTTGTCAATTGATTTTTTTTTTCTTAAAACAAGCTAACAGCTGTTATAGCAACTGTTTGACCAGAGTTACTCTGCTGTCAGTGAATCATTGATTCTGAATAGATATATGACTAGGTCTTTATGCTTTTTAAGTGGGAAATAATGAAATCAATGAGTTCTGAGTTTCTTAGATGTTTGAATCTTTGAAACCTTCCTGAAGAGTTAGATAGAAAATATCCAAAATGTACTGTTTTTTACAGTGGTTTAAGGGGGATGATCACAGTAAGACAGGCCATCCCATTTTCCAAATCAAAGTCCTTTAACATAACAAGCCCAAATGTTTGTATGACTTTTGGAAAAAATCTAAACACTCTTGTGTCATTTCAGCACAGGAGTATTTAGTCAACAGTTTTGGTTCACAGTGCTTTTTCCTCAGTCTCCCACTGCTTTTTCCTCAGTCTCCCATCTGAGCTTCTTAAAGTACTCTGCCTTCAGCTCAAATAGCCTTTCTGCCTTGATAGAGCTCTGGCAATAGCGATATCTGTGCTGTGTTGATTTTATTTATTTATTTTTAAATCTGCTTGGCACTTAAGAAAATGTTGCCCCTGTTTTGAGAGTGTTGGTTCACATTTAAAGGAGGTAGGAATAAAGATATTAAGTGCCTTTCTATATCCTCTATCATTAAAACCATTAATGCAACAGTTTACCTTAGAAAAATGTACAGTATTTTACTTTGTTTTTGTTTTATTTTATTTTTTTTACCATTATTTAGAGATGAAATTGCAAATACTCTTAATCTGTAAGCCTACTGCATGATTTGCCTAAGCCAGAAATATAACTCCATATTGGCAGGCTGTTTAGAATACCAGTTATATTGCCTGCATGAAGCCAGCAGCTCCATCCTATTAATGTGACAGTAACTATTCATATCTAGTTTGATTTCAGTATTGCAGGGTGATTTTTGTATAACTTGATCAGCTTGTTCAGGTAACACAAACAATAACCAAATTAACTTCAGTTCCCAAAGCTGACCAAGGCTGCTATTCGATTAGACCCCTATGCAGATTTGGCTTAATATTTAATAACATTGTAAACTAAACATGTTTGCAGTTTTGCATAGAATCATAGAATAGAATAATAAAATCATAGATTTCAATATCACTCTTCCTAGCTCATTGAGTTCTCTGAACAGGCAGACAAGATTTCCATGTCAAGTATTACATCTAGATTGTCTGTTTTTTCTAAAGGATAGTTGATGTCAGTCAAGGAAATGGGACTTTCCATCCATAAACACTGAATGAAAGAGATGTAAATGTCCCTTAAAAATGTATCTTACAGGAAATGGGAAGTCTAAATCTCTCTAGTATAGAAAGAACTTGAAGACATTTTTCTGAATAATGACTTGTCCAACACAATGCAAAAAAACATCACTACTACCCTTTCTCCCCTCCTTCCCCTTTCTGTTTTTTTTAGACAACATCACAGTTCAGTTGCAGTTACAAACAGATCAATATTGTGTCAATGCAAATCAGGGGAGTACTGCAGGTCTTTCAGATGTTTTTCTCTATTCTGCTCTATTCACTTCACCTGGAGATTTTCCTACTCCCTGTAACTGCCTGGAAACAAAAGGACAGTAATGGAAGAAAGTCCTGAAAAGTTTTGTGGCATTTTAGTTGCCATGGCAGAGGTGACTTTTCAGATGTAACACAGTCCCTGTGGCCACAATGACCATCTCCCATTGTCAGTGCACAGCTTTTGCAACACTGGAAGAGTCACCTAGGGAATGTTAATGCACTCCAAAGTCAAAACTTTTAGATACTATTATTTCCAACAATTTATTTATTTTATATTGTTAATTGTAGTCTGTCATCCATTATTTTTTTCATTGGTCTTTGTAAATTTCTTCATTTCTTGACCCATCAGTCTCTGGAGTAAAACCAAATGCTTCTTTACAGTTTAGATGTATTACATCATTAATTATATTATTATTGCATCCTTAATTATATCAATTTTTAAATAATTTGAACAGGTTTGAAAGACATATTTTCTTTTTACTAGAACTATGTCGCTTCTCTTCAAGCACTATTTGTAGATAACTGTTACTGAAGGATGTTTTTGAGCTACCCCATTAATGCCAACATAAAAGTTATTTTTTGATATTTCAGTGGTAGCAGCTATATAATGGGATCAGCTGCAGTGACACTCTGTTCCAACAGTAAATTGATGATGAATGTTGCATTATTCTGGCACTTTTGTCTTTAGCATGGTAGCTTTTTCATATCAATGCTTAATACAAAATTAATAATTTTCAAGTTATTAGTATTTCTTTCCATGCTTTCTTTGAAAAAAAACCCACAACATCAGTTTACCATCATTGAGCCAGGATTCTTTGAACAATAGTCTTCCATTTCCCTATGTGTTCAAAAGTGACATTATGAGGTTGTTTACTGTTTTTCTGAAGTATTACTATTCTTGTTCTTATTTCTTGGAAGAAATGTTCTTTGTCCTTTTAATTTTTCATGATTGTGAAAAAGAAATATTTTTAGTATTTTTTTTTTTTGGTCTTATATGTGTTTCCTTAAATCTGTTCATCCAAAGACAAATCTGATGTCTTAGGTATAAACTACCAGAGTTGCTCTACCTGGGTGGAATTAATTAGTGTTGTTTTGGTTGAATTTCTGTTAAAGAGGTTTTTGAAAGTTTAACCAAGATATTTTTGCTTTGTTCTGCAATATACTTGCATGCTGTGAGTTGCAATAAGGCCACAGCAAAGGAGAAAAATATGAAAGTAAATTAAAAGTCAGAAGTATAAATTTGAGCTGCTTATTTCTGTGTTTAATTTCATTCTTTATTCAAGCTATTTTACCTATTCTTATTTGCCACTACCTCTTACGACCTCTGTATATTATCTTTGCAATGATGTCTGATCACTAGAAATTTCTTATTCTGTTTTTGGACATCAAAACACAATGCAGGCTTTAGATGGCTGTGCTGTGACTGCAAGAGCATGAGGATATGGATCTTTGTTGTATTGTGATCAAGACAGCATGGATAGCTACATCTGTGTTAGATGTAACTAGGGAGTGAGCCTTGCTATGTTTCCTGCTTGTATATCCCATGGGTCTGTGCCATGGGTCTGTGCCAAGCATTTGCTGCAGTTCTTGGTTTTCCTATTTCCACTACCCCTCTGGCCTGGAAGCTAAGGAGTATACACAAGTGCATTCTTTCATGTGACAAAAATAGAAAGTTTAAACTAGACTTGAAAAGTTTTGGGCAGATTTTTGGTTCAAAACAAGAATCAATTTGATTTAATTTGGCTTTTACTGCTTTTCTAATTAAGGTATAAAAAAAGTGAATGTATCTTATATGTAAAGGATGCTGAATTTAGACAGCAACTAAATATTTGGTCTTAAGGAAACTTTCCATGAAATGAACGTGGCACTAGATAGAGTGATTTATGTAATTAAAAAGTATAAAACTAGTATAAAATGTAAAAAGCTCTTCTATATAGAATAACATACATAAAACTGAGATTTGAACAGTATAATCAATAATGTGATTATGCTGTAGACATTGCCTTATAATTGAATTTGATTGTTTGAGGAAGATTGTTCCTTGAGTATTACTAAGTAAAAGATGAAGAATGTATGACAAGATGCCAGTGTGGTTTTCTTTTTTTTTTTCCTCACTCTCTTTTTTTTTTTCCTAAAATGTAAATTTGAAAAGATGATTTACAGATGAACAAGAATAGAAAAAAAACAAAAATCCAAACCAAAACAAAAAACCCTCAAAAACTATGAAAAGCACATGTTATGCTTCCAAGAATCACAGATTCATGGAATTGTTTGAGTTGAAAGGGACCACCAAAGATCATCCAGTCCAACCCCCCTGCAGTCATCAGGGACATCCTCCACTAGATTAGGTTTCTCAAAGCCTTGTCCAGCCTAACCTTGAGTTATCTCCAGAGATGTGGCCTCAATTATATCCCTGGGTAACCTGATCCAGTATTCTGCTACCCTCATCATAAAGAATTTGTTCCTAACATCCAATCTAAATCTGCTCTTCTCTAATTTCAAACTATATTGCCTGTCACCCTAGCACTACAGGCCTTTGTAAAGAGTCTCTGTGCAGCCTTCTTGTAGGCCCCTTCAAGTACTGAAAGGCCACTATTAGGTCTCCCCAGTACCTTCTCTCCTTCAGGCTGAACAGCCCCAGGTCCCTCAGTCTGTCCTCATAGGAGAGGTGTTCCAGCCCCCAGATCATTTTTGTGACCCTCCTCTGGACCCATTCTATCAGGTCCATGTCCTTCCAATGTTGAGGGCTGTAGAGCTGAATGCAGTATTCCAGGATGTTAGAATGCAGGCACCTGGCTGAATGTAGGCTAGATGCCTTAAGGAATCATTCCTTTGCCATCTTTAACTTTTTACTCATCCTAACATTGACAGATTATGAAACCTTTTTTGGCTGCTACATGTATTGAAGAGTGATTTGTTTGTTCTTCACCCCTTTGTGCCAACCCTTGCCAGTTTAGATAGATAGCTAGGTAATAGTATTACAATGCAGACTTCTCTCTGGTTTCATACAATGACAATGAAGTGAAAGATATTTTTATGAACATCCTAGTTTAATAATTTGTGTCACCTAAGTATGAATTTAACAGTAAAGTCCTGTGGCTCCTGTAAGGCCCATACGGTAGTTTATCTTTTAATGATGTTTTGTGCTGGTACAGCAATAGTTGTCTGAGGCTATATGCATTAATTACTGCTACTCTGAGCTGTCAAAAGAGATGGCAAAGGAGAAAGTGGGGACAATTCACAATGGTAGCATGCCCTTAACAAAAAATTATTTTAAAAGGGGTCAGTACAGGTTGATTTAAATCTTACCAAAGAGGAAAGATACAGCATTTTTAGTCTGGTTTAACTCAGAAGCAAATGAATTTGGAGATCTTTGCTTCCCTTGATGCAAATAAAAGGGAAGGGGGAGGGAAAGTGGGGGATTGTGGCAAGTAGCTTACAGAAAATCCAAACAACATAGTTTTAATCTTTGTTTCCCTGGATTCTAGCCACTAAAGGATAACTCGCCCATGTGATTTAATGTTGTGTTTAAACAACTGTCAGAACCATGAGAAAGCTGTGGTTTATATCAAAGCGTGGTAAAGTAAAAATTGCTTAATTGCTCAACTGAGGAATCCAATAAAATAGTGAAAGCACACTTACAGGCTTAAAAGTGAATTTGAAACTGAGCTTACACAAAGATGGAAAATATGCAGAAGGATGAACTAATCCCAAGTCAGAGCTGCAGCCACTTGCTTGGGGGGGGGGGGCGGGGCTTGATGATTCCATTCCAATGAAGAAATATACTCAGGACTTCAGTTCCCTGCTATGTTTTGGTCTGACCTAAATAAAGATCCGAAATCACTCAAAAATTAAATAAAAAGTCTTGGAAGTCTACATTCGTGACTACTCATTTATTTGCATTAGATGTTCCAGCCCATCTGTTCCATTGTGCTCTGTATGTTCACTAGAGACTTAAAAAAGCATACTACTTAAATATACTAGGAATCCTATGATTACTTTAACCAAACAAAATTATGACTTTTTTTCTTTATCGAATCCCTGTCCAGAGGTGTTCCTTACATCTTACGTTAAATAAGGTGATTTACATCGTATGCACTGCATTCAGGCATTGGTTTGAATCCCATTTAAGGCTGATATTTAAGGACATCTGCATGGGCACATTCTAAAACAAATAATATTTGCCCCCAAAACTAAGATAACAAGAGATGCAGATGACTTCTCTTTCCTGTGGGGGGAAAAAACCCAACAAAACAACAACAACAACAACAACAACAAAAAACCAAAACCAAAACAAAAAAAACCCAAACAAACAAAAGAGGGAACTCTTTAAACTCAGAGCATGGCTTTTGTTACAGGGCTAGCAGAGCTCTCAGAAGGAACTTTATTTACATGTTTATATGAGGAAAATTGCAAAATTACCATTTTGGTGACTGTGATGACTAGGACTGTGACTACCTAGTGCTAATACAGTACCCCTCTAGTTCCACAAATGTGTGGAACAAGTCATATTCCATGTTTCCCACAAAACATACATCAAGGTTCATCAGCTAAGGCAATAACTTTAATTTATAATTAATAATCTGCTTTGTAAGCCTTTGACTATACTTACAGTTGGCTATGTTATCCTATGTATTCCTATTAAAAATGGAAGACCTTTTAGCAAGGTTCAAAACAGACGACATACTGTTGGGAGGGAAGAGTGTTGCGAATGTACTGTAATCTAATGAAATATCACCACGTAGCAGTGACAAGCTTGGCATTTGTCCTACCTAGAAACGTAGCATAGTTTAGATTGTGCTGTGTTTATGTTGTATTTACAGGCAAAGAAAGGAAATTATGCTTTCCTGTGGGATGTGACGGTGGTGGAATATGCTGCGCTGACAGACGATGAATGCTCTGTGACAGTCATTGGAAATAGCATCAGCAGTAAAGGATATGGCATAGCACTCCAGCACGGAAGCCCTTACAGAGATATTTTCTCCCAGAGGTAAACCGAAACAAAACTCATTTTATAGGATTCCATTCACAACCAGAAACCACATTAATTTTTGCAATTGTTGAGCAAAGGACAGTGAATAAGTGACAGCAGAGTGGTTAGCAGTTCAGGTTTCACAAAGCTACAAATTCCACTCCATGTACATCCACTCAGGGAAGAGGGGACTGATGGCATTATGTGGCCTCTCAGGTCCAGGCAGCACTGCCTTTGGCAGAAAAATGACTGATGATCTCAGGGCTTTGTATGAGCAACAGGGAAAGTTGAAGAGAGATCTTTGATTCATGACTAAGAAGCGATGTGTAGCTTCCTACAGTAATCAAGTAATAGTGCCCAGGTTAATCTTTTAGGGTGGAGAGACAGGTCAAAGACTCACAGTGGTACAAGGAAACAAGAATTGCCAAGTATTGCATGGGATTGCCAAAACTATGAGACTAGAAGACTGTGTGTTTAGTGATCTCTGAACTATCAGGTAGGGATGTCTTCTTTCATATGAATGTGTACACTGAAGTGAAGACGTGCGGTTGTGCAGACATGTGTGGCCTTAGCAGAAGGTGAGCGGGTGCTTTGCTCCAGGCAGGGAAGATTTCCTCATCTCTTCCCTTCTTTATGAAAAGGAGTAAAACTCCAGCTGCCTAACCAGAGACAATGCTGCCTCAAGAAAAAGATTGTTAGTAAACAAAATGAATCATTCATGGAGAGAAGGGACACTTCACAAGAGACAAAACAATGATTAATTAGCAACTGTTAGCACAGTAATTCAAGCATGAAGTAACAGCAGTGAAGTAAAATCTTTTTGAATAAACTGTATTTGCTGAAGTAAATGAGATGGTTGCTGCTTAAACAGATTTGTATTAAGTGGCATGCAAATAGTAGCATATTTATTCTTGCATGATTTTGAAGTTATTGCGGGAGAACAGCAGTGGAGTGGGTTGAGAATTCTGCTAGTGGGACCAGCTGTTGCAACTGAATGTAGCAAGACCAGCCATGACTAACTAGAATATGATGATTTTCCTTGGAAATGCTCCTTGCATTGCAGTGGAATTTTTGACAGCTGCTTCTTTTTCAAAAGTTGCTCAATGGAGTTTACCTGCTACTGTGAGTAGGAAGAAATCCTTTTATAATGGAGCTTCAGATGAAGAATACTACATTGTGGTGGTGGGATAGAGTTTTGAATTGAGGAATGGTGGATTTTAGAGTAATGTGACATACAGAAAAGACAAAAAAAAAAAATCATGAAAAAATAATACTTGTCTTTTGAAATTTGTACAGGATCCTAGAGTTGCAAGAAAGTGGAGATTTGGATGTTCTTAAACAGAAATGGTGGCCACGGATGGGACGTTGTGACCTGAATAGCCATACCAATGCACAGACAGATGGGAAGGCACTCAAGCTTCACAGTTTTGCAGGCGTTTTCTGCATTTTAGCAATAGGCCTTCTTCTTGCTTGCTTGGTGGCAGCATTGGAGTTGTGGTGGAACAGCAACCGTTGTCATCAAGAGACACCGAAAGAGGTCCATAACTTTTATTCTTATCACAATTAAAAGTAGAACACACAAATGAAAGAGAGAGCAAGTGAAAGTTGTGGGATTTTAGGTGCTTTCGTACAATAAATTTGATTAATTTTGATTCACCATACTAAGCTTTGCATATAACTTTTCGGGTGGTTGTTTCTAAACAAATAAAAAAAAATACCAAAATAAAACATATTTTTTGTGCACATGGAAGGTGCCAAACTGACAGCCCTGGAGACTAAAGTCCTCTATTTATTTATAGAGCAGATACAGCATGGGCAGCAGCAGTGCAAACTTCCCCACATTGCCCCACCAATGTGCCTCAATCCTGACCTGGAGAGATCACCTTTAGGGGTAAGAGAGTAGTTCAGAAACATGCCCTCAGTCTCTCTGCTGTGAGTGATGAGGAGGCCAGTCACAGGCACCCACTTGTGCCATCTGTGCTAATGTTTTCTCTGATCTAAGACCCCATCCATCAGTCGTGACAACCATGTTCATCCTGCACAGGCTGTGCAGCTGCCAGCCAGTTGGTAGCTGTTTTCCTTCGTGGCTGATGCAGTCTGAGTTTGAAGAGGTGCATGAGCAATTTAAAATAAACTATCTAGTTATTGACTGAATAAGCCATATTGCCATGACACTGTTTAAATGCTTCCTTTACTTTGAAATCAGTTTTATTTCTCGGAGTAGGAGCTTCTGAGTAAACTGACCTTCACATGACATATTTTAGTTAAGAAAATACATGTGAGAATTTCTTGGTTTTGAAGTTATCACGAACAGCAGTGAGTAATAGTTAGAAATGCTATGATAGAATAATCAGTCCATACTGAGATCTGTCTTGCACGAAGCCTGTATTTGTTTACATAGATTAAATGTTTAACAAACTAACCTCTTGTAATTTTGGAGACACTGAGGTATTTGTAGGTTCTTTCATCTTGGAACAGATGTTTGTTACAAGCAAATAATAGCACTGAGCTGCACTACAGATGGAAAACACTATATAGCCCATCAATTCCAATCTATGTTTCTCAAGTTGCCAGGAGTACTACACTAATTGACAGACCTATCACCTGTAAGCAGTTCTGGCAAATGGAACCTGAAGAGATGTGCTGTAGTCTGTAACGTCATGAAATATTTATCAGGAAGATTGAGTTCTTCTCAGTTCTTGCTTCCCTCATTTGAAATCATNGTGCTTTCGTACAATAAATTTGATTAATTTTGATTCACCATACTAAGCTTTGCATATAACTTTTCGGGTGGTTGTTTCTAAACAAATAAAAAAAAATACCAAAATAAAACATATTTTTTGTGCACATGGAAGGTGCCAAACTGACAGCCCTGGAGACTAAAGTCCTCTATTTATTTATAGAGCAGATACAGCATGGGCAGCAGCAGTGCAAACTTCCCCACATTGCCCCACCAATGTGCCTCAATCCTGACCTGGAGAGATCACCTTTAGGGGTAAGAGAGTAGTTCAGAAACATGCCCTCAGTCTCTCTGCTGTGAGTGATGAGGAGGCCAGTCACAGGCACCCACTTGTGCCATCTGTGCTAATGTTTTCTCTGATCTAAGACCCCATCCATCAGTCGTGACAACCATGTTCATCCTGCACAGGCTGTGCAGCTGCCAGCCAGTTGGTAGCTGTTTTCCTTCGTGGCTGATGCAGTCTGAGTTTGAAGAGGTACATAAGCAATTTAAAATAAACTATCTAGTTATTGACTGAATAAGCCATATTGCCATGACACTGTTTAAATGCTTCCTTTACTTTGAAATCAGTTTTATTTCTCGGAGTAGGAGCTTCTGAGTAAACTGACCTTCACATGACATATTTTAGTTAAGAAAATACATGTGAGAATTTCTTGGTTTTGAAGTTATCACGAACAGCAGTGAGTAATAGTTAGAAATGCTATGATAGAATAATCAGTCCATACTGAGATCTGTCTTGCACGAAGCCTGTATTTGTTTACATAGATTAAATGTTTAACAAACTAACCTCTTGTAATTTTGGAGACACTGAGGTATTTGTAGGTTCTTTCATCTTGGAACAGATGTTTGTTACAAGCAAATAATAGCACTGAGCTGCACTACAGATGGAAAACACTATATAGCCCATCAATTCCAATCTATGTTTCTCAAGTTGCCAGGAGTACTACACTAATTGACAGACCTATCACCTGTAAGCAGTTCTGGCAAATGGAACCTGAAGAGATGTGCTGTAGTCTGTAACGTCATGAAATATTTATCAGGAAGATTGAGTTCTTCTCAGTTCTTGCTTCCCTCATTTGAAATCATCCATCAAGTGCTTGGTGATAAACATCTGTACCATATTTGTGGGACAAAGCTGCAAAGTCACTTGCCTGTTGCTTCACAATGCACAGTAACAAAAGAGAAATTCTAGTAAAAGGAAGCATGTCCCCACTTTGCACAATGCAGCACTCCAAAAGCAGGCACAGGGAAAGCATAAGCACATATTCTTTCCCATGGAGAAGCTTTTATATGAACAGACGTGCGCATGTGATTGCTTTCTGGTTAAATACTGTAGCATTTTGCCCTGCTGCCTTGTAGAAGTCACTCCTACTGTAATCCCAAAAGCCCCTACCCATGTTTGCATTGCCAAGGTGTGGTGGGTTAGGAACTTTTCCCACCCCCACTACTGGAATTTACCAAACTAGCTCAGACAGCTTGGAAGTATGATGAAGCTATATTTACAGCAAAGCAAAATTTACAAGCATATCTATCTATCTATATATATATATAATATATTTACAAGTATTTACAATTGTGTAAAAATTAGAAATAATACAGAAATCCAAACTCCCTCCCAGACAAGGAAAGCTGCCCAGAAGGGGCTCGAAGCTACCCTCTCTTTCTCCTTCTACTTTCCCAGACAGACAAACAAAACAACCAGCAAAGCTTACACTGTTATGTGTTAGCCAAGATTAGTGGAGAGATATTAGAACAGAGTGAGGAGGAAGCAAATATATCCAGCATCCCAGACCAGAGTGGGACAAATTGTTGACATTTTGGTTTTTTATCCCTCTCAGCAAACCAATGAATGGTATAGATTTCATCGTTATTTTAGTTTTACAACCAATGATCTAATTTCTCTCATTAAAATATTCCAGTTATCCTCAAACCAGCACACAAGGCCTAAACCCTACCAGTAGATGGTTCAGGGCCCTGTGTGAAAGCCTGACAAAGTAAGGGACAGGGATGCTGTCTGAAGTGTCCTCATGCTGCATGTGTACAAGAACTCATCTTGCCAAACTCTGCAGTGTGCTCCCATCTCTGTGCTCAGGGACTCACCCTTGTGCATCTTTGTAGCAATGAGAATCTGCCACAAAGGCAGTTTCATGTAGGTGAGTTGAAATAATTCATTCTTTTATTGCTCAATTTTAAATACTCAAGTTTCCACCTTTTAATAAGGATCTGTGTTCCAGAGTTTAAACATTTTCTTTTTGCCTATCCCCTTATATTTTTGTATTTGGAAGAATAATTATTACAGATCCCTGCCTATCCTGTCCCATCTTTCCCCTCCTTCTCATCCATTTCCTTTACATCCCCCTTCCCTCCAGTAAATTCTTGATTAGAGTTACTCTGTGCATCCTCTTTTGCAGTTTCCGTGACAAAGAATAGAATATTTTTAAGCTTCCACTTTTTGAAGCATACTAAAGCTGTCTATACAGTAAAGATGTGCTTGCAAAGATAACCTGCATGGCTGATCCACCCTTAGAGCTTACCACCCAGTCTGTCTTTGGGGAGGCATATTAAGCTGAGGCATGGTGCACGTGAACAGGCTCAGAAAAAGGTCAGTGATGTGGGTGCTGCCAAGAGAGAGAGTACAGAGTCAGTGTGAGCCCTGGCACAAGTAGGTGTTAAGGATGACTGAGAAAGTGCATGTCCCTGTGGAAAAGGCATAAGGATGAGGGCTCACAGGCTGTTCAGGAGGAGGGGCTATGTAAAGCAGGTGGGATGGGGCATAACCATGGGTCCCTGAAAAGGACAGCTGGGTGCAAGGAAAGGAGGGTGGCTAGAAGCACATTTGGATCAGGTCAGAGCAACTGGAGAGAAAGGCAACTGCCACTTGGCACCATGATTGGACTGGGTCTCCAGGGGCCCTGGCCTGGACCGTGACACGTCTGTTGTTACCACCTGAACTCTGTTTCCGCACAGGTCCCATGCCGATCAGGTTGTGTCACACGTTAACCCCATCCTGAGCTCCCAAGTGTACACTGAGCACTAACTTGGCCCCAGAGGCAGCTGCCCAGACTCTGGGTTCCAGCTGGGGGTCCCATCCCCAGCTCCTCCTCCTGAGCTGGGCAATGTAAAATACTTTCTTTGTGTACTACCAGTGAGGAGGAGGGATTGAAATGCAGTTGCTAATGGCTGCTCTAATTAAGGTAGGAAACCACGTTTCAGCAGAGATGGTGTAGATTGTCTGTAAGACTTTCACTACATTTAGGAAAACCGAGTTTCAAAACTTTGGAAAGAGCAGGATCCAGGGATGCAAGGAGCTCCTGGGGGGCTCATCTGAGTCAGGAGCAGTGGATGAACACTGCTTAAGGAACCAAAAGCAGAAAGAGAATTTGATCTCCAGGATAAGTGTGTTCAGGATATTTCTGTCACTGTGTATTATCTAGCGTTTCTACAGCAATAGCCACAGTAACAACTGCAGCTGCACAGCTCATACAGAACTGTTTTGTATCTCCATCTGATAGCCAAGTCATTAGGTCAGTAACAGCTGCAAACTTAAGACACGCTGCTGATTTTCTTCTACTTTTGGAGAGACTTTGCCAAAACACGAGTGTGGTGGTATCAGGGAAAAGCCTTGGCAACTGGCCAGATGCCCAGCCGTTTCCTTAGGGGAGGTGCAGAGATCCTGCTCAGCTTCTTGCAGCCTGCAAGTACACTTTGGTGTTGCCTCGTGCATGAGTCGCTTCTTGAGGGGAAGGACAAGGAATCGTCGTTTGGCTTCTGTTACTCTTACCCGGTTAGGACCTTTATAAATCCATTGTAGAAAATTACAGTGGATTCAGGATTGAAGGAGGAGTTGTCATAATTTGCAGAGCCTTTTTATAACATTATCTCTTTGTTTTGACCAATTTGGTAGGTTATATCACACCAACAACTGCTAGTTTTAAAAACAAAGAGGGGCTGGGAAGATGCACAACTGCTCTGCCTGCAACTGCAGCTTGCTGAAGAGAGAGAGAAAGGATTTTTTTTTTTTTTTAAGAGACCCCCCATTTCGTATGTTGTCTGTGCAGTCTGTAGCTGGAAGAACATGCACAGCCTTTATTAACATTGGAAATTGTTTTCAGCTGACACTAAGGTGTTGATATTTACCAGCTCGTTGTCTTTTTCTCTTCCACTTGGTATTCCTTTGGCTTTTATGCAGGTTAGCTTGAGCAGACACACTGAGACTTTCAGGGACTCAAGATGTCTTTGTGGTATAAATCACAACTAATTAAAATGAGTATGAAAAATGTAGTTTTAAGTTTGTAACTGAGAGGAACAGCAAACTTGTCTTATGAAACCTGACAGCATAACTTGGACTCTGACATTAGTCTGATGTGCAGTTGCAGAGACTTTTATTGGGAGAGTTATGTCAGATGGAGACATATTCCAAATAGAATATTTTTTTTTTATTGTTCATTTACAAAGAATCTCTACCCCACTCAATTTAAAAAATAGTATTATTTCCAGCCATTACATTAAGATAAACCTTCAGGAAAGATGGACTTTATTTTCCCCAAACAAGAGCTGCCATTGGTTCACAATTATATCATGCAAGGAATACTGAAATTTCACTAGTAAAGGGAAAGTTGGGTTGTCCTTTATCAGGATGTTGATATATTTTTATTGTATTTAAAACAGATTTGTGAAAACATTTCTAGCGACTTCTACTGTAAAAATCTTAATGTTAGCCCTTTTAAGCCTTCATTTAATCCTTACCAGATTAAAGGAGGAAAGATTAGCCCCAATGTCAAGAGAAAAATGTATAGCTGCAACAACATGCCACATTATTTTGTTAGGACTCAGGTTTATAATCTCTTAAAGCCAGAAAAACAGCTAGTAATGTTTAAAGGCCCTTATTGTTTTCTTAAATCAGAAATGGTCATAATTTTCATCATCCTCTCCTAATTGTTGTTAATACCCATCTGTCCTATACCACAGTGAAATTTAAGCACCTCGTAGATCTATCTCTGTGTGTGAAAATCTTGCAGGCTTAGTAGCAGCTATGTCATTCAATACTGACACCTAATCTTTGAACTTTGAGCTTCAGAAATTTGGGGTACTGTGAAATAAGAAATGAATATTTATTCTGGAATGTCTGTCCAGTCACTCAGTGTCCCTTTTGAATAAGCGAACAATCAGGTAAAGTTACTGAAACTTGGCGCCATAGAAATTACACTGTTCCCCTTGAAGATAACTACTTCTGAGATTTCTTCAGAACTATTAAGAGAGCACTCCTAATTCATCCACATGCTCTACCCCTAAGCAACCAACATTTAGAATAATAGATAAATATCATATTATGTATGGAAATAAAATTAAATTTTCTTATTTTTCACTGTGCACGTGATCTATTCCCTAAGAAGAAATTAATGGGCAGCCTCACATCAAAGAAAATGAGTCACTTATACAGGATGATTTTCTGCTGTGGGCTGATAATTTTTGCATCTTCTATAAAATGTCCTCCAGATGCTTTTTATTGTTAATACAACTCTTGAAAGACACTGTCGGAGTTATCTATCTCAAGAAATCTTTGATTTTATTATTTTTTTTTAAACTCAGCTAATCTATATTATAAATCAGAAATATGTTTTCCTCAAACTGGCTGTGCTAGTCCTAGCAATGTGAGTGTTTCAGAAACTGCACACAGTGTGTTTGCAGTTTTGTAGTGCATGAAGGTTTTGGTTAAGGAATAGCATAAATTTCCACTCTCTTACTTGCTATTAGTCTGTGCCTCATAACTTGTATCAAATCTATAATTCATTAACAATCACAGTCTTCACAGCTTGGTTTGTGATTTCTTAACTTTCTCATGCTTCTGCAAAATCACTTTATTCAACACTTTTCAGTTTTCTGTTCTCACATTTTATTTTTAAATGATGAAGAAGGGGCAGCAGTTCAGATACTGTCCAGAGCGGGAACAGAATTGTGTGCTAGTAACAGCATTTTTTCATCCCTGTTTCCTGCTACTTCCAGTTTAATAACATTTTAAATGTAATTGAACTTCAAAAAGCTTAGACTCTGCAGTACTTTCTATGTCTATATAATAATGGGAGGTAGCAGAACTATTCTAAAAGTTATTGGAAATATATTGGCAGTATGCGGGATTAAAGAAAGGAAAGCTGTATCTCTGGCCAGGGCAGCCTTGTTTGATCTGCCTTAAGTTCCCCTGTTTCCATGTTCAGTGATATGCAAATTCTAGCCTACCTCAATAATCTGTATTCCCTGCTTTAGCAGTCACGAAAGTTACTCACTAGGATTCTCCTCTGATATTAGAAGACTGTGGAACTCAGTGTACCTTAGAAGTGGAAATACCAGATACAAGTCCAAGGATCAAAATTTGTCACTGCTAAGAATCGTGGTTTGCACTGTATCCATCTCACTTTAGTTCTCCATCCAGACATTGTTTGATGGTAATCCAGACTTCTGTACCTTCAGCATGATGTCAGCAGTGTTGTTTTTGATTATTAAAGAATCTTATGCTTCCACCATTATTTTCACTTTCCTTGTCTTTTTCTTTGTCACTTCATTTACCTTGTCTCCTTTGTGGTGTTATCTTTTTATCTGACAATTTGATTTCCCCTGGGATGGTTCCTTTTGAAAGTGAAAGGAAACATGAGATCATCAAACTGATATTTTATTTTCTCTTCATTGCATGTCCTCTATATTTTATCTTGTTTTTATTTTAAATTATTTTTCTGTATGACGTCTGAAACCTCTGTACATTTTTTTGCTTAGTTGCATATAAATGATTATTTGTTTGTATTCTATTGTATTGTATTCTACTTTTCTAAGAATAAAGTTTTTTTGGGGAAAATAAATCATGCAAACACTGGCAAAATAATGCATTTTAATGCCATCCAGAAAGTCAGTTTCAAGCTAGCTTTGGATATAATAAGCTGAGAAACTTCATAGAACTAGCATTTTTAAATCAGCAAAGTGGTGTTAGGAATCAGTCATCCCAGAATGCAAAGTTTATTGTTGTTTGATGATGAATATATGCTGGAAGAATCAGTTACAGAAGAAAAAAAAAAAAGAAAAAAAAAAGAGAGAGATATAATTTAAAAATTGCCTTGTTCAGGAACTTATCATAGCTGGAAAAACATAACTAGCTCAGTGTTGGCTTCTTACATGACTGAAGAAATGGGATTTTCTCTTTAGAGGTTCCTAGGAGTGAAGCAGATAGTCTGTATTATCTGGTCACAGGCAGCATGCTCATCCAGAATCTGGTGAAATCAGCCAACTCTTGCTATTGATTGCCATAGATACAGGTCAAGGCTGTAATGGTTTTAAAGTGACATGTCATCCCTGTGATTAATGACACTGGGCCCAGGCTTCTGCTACCAAAAGCAGTGTTGAAGCATTCAAGTTCCAGAGTATTTCTCTAGCTGTGAGGAAGGATTTTTGTATTTAATTTTTTTTTTCAGTCATATAACAAAAACCTGCTAATGAGATTCTGAAGGATATAATCTGGATTTACTCAGCATGAATCTGAAGAGAGAAGGGCAAAACTGAATAGAAAAAAGCTTAAAGTTAATGTTGCCATGCGGAGAAGTCAGAAAGAAACAACCTGTTTAAAGTTCCAGTTTGGTAATGAATTTAAGTACTTGCTTAAATTGCATTACATCATCTATCCCAGGGAACTTCTGTGGTTACTCATGTGCTTAGCATGAGCTTATGCATTTTATTGAATTGAAGCCCTAATGTGTGAGATTCTTCAAACAATGTTTACAGAGCTAATGTTTGTGTATTTTATCCCAGCATGCAGTGATATTTCAAAGTCAGCTTTTTGGGAGGGGAGTTAAATGTTCAGTAATAACTGAATCAGTAGAAGTTTAAAATAGAACAAAACAAACAAAAAAAAAAGTAAAATGTGACTGTTTTCTCAGTATTTTTTTTTTACATTTTTGTGGTTTATAAGTTACCTTAGGCTTGATCCAACTAAGCATTTAAACATGCATGTGGAATTAGAGCTTGATCCTGATCTTACCCAGATCATCACTCATTTCAGTGGTGTAGGACCAAACTTGAGCTGTTTTGAAACCAACATGTATAAAGCATAAAACAGAAGTTATATGTGCATCAAAGTGATTTACTGAATATTGAGCTTACCATGCAATAATAGTAACAAGCAATTTGTAAATCTATTTATACTTTGAATCTAAATAATTTTATAATACCTGAAATAACCTTTTGCCTATATTAGGAAAATTATATGTATGTATGTGTGTGTGTGTATATATATATATATATATATATATGGGGTTGGGGGGTGTGTGGGGGGATGTTTTGTTTTGTATTTTAACCAAACAGCAAATTGATGGCTTGGTTATAATTTTCCATAAGTTTAGAATCATATTTATAGGTATATATATATATAAAAGACCTATCCAGACTTACCTTAACAAGAACTAGTTCTTCAGATGTGTTCAGTATCCAAAAGTTCTGTTTTGGAAAACTGCTGACCAGGTTTATATTACACTGAGCAATTTTATTATTCAGCTGGACATAGTTTTTCTCATGTTGAAATAAGAGTGTGGGCAGTTTCCAAAATACAGCCTTGAATGAGGGTGCACGAATATTTTCAAAATTATTTTTTTAATTAAGACATTAATGGCTAATAGCCAGAAGGAAAGATTTTCTAAGGCTTTCACATAGCTGGAGTGGAGAGGCTGTGCAAGGCAAATATTGCTGAGAGGTTGTAGAAGCAGCTTGTGTCTCCTGTACCAACTCTCTCTTACTTCTGGTGTGGTAGTAAAAATGTGGGAACTTGGGGTTTGGATCTGACCTGTCTGTAATGGTGAAGAAGGGTGATGATAGAGCAATCTGTTATGCCTGATGCTTCAGTAGAGTAAATCAGACTGTTAAAGGGTCCCATTGCTTTGCTTTGGGCTCAGTAGAGTGAAAAATTACATCCCTTATGGATTAGATAATAATTTAGGATTTAACAGCTGTGCAAAGCAATGTAAAGAATGCATTACATTTTAGGGAGTTTTGGTACAGAACCTTTGTGAATTTAATCTTTACTTCATAAAAGAATGGTCTGTCACCTCACAAGGTCATTTTAGATGTGGTTCATTTCTGAAAACACCACTCTTTTCAGGGCCATCCTCTGGTTGCAGCAGCTACAATTTGCTGTTTTGAACAACCTGGTCAACATGGTCTAGTGGAAGATGTCCCTGCACATGGCAGAATGGTTGGAAGTAGATGATCTTTAAGGTCTCCTCCAACCCAAACCATGCTATGATTCTGTAAACCAGGAGTATATAAAGTAATAAGTATATATTTGCTAAAAAGATTGACATTATTTGCCTCACTATCTTGATCCTTTTTTCTTTTCTCACATCTTTCTTTCCCTTTCTATCTGGAGATGGCCACTGGTGTGAGGCTGGGCCTCAGAAGCATGGTGAGAATTGATAATAAACATATAGATAATTGGTTTGTCGTTGAAAATGCTTGCACAGATGAATCCTTGCTAGTTTTCTCCTCATCTTTACTGCTCCCTGGAAATCTCCTTGAACCTAACCTTTGTGTTGTTGGAAATGCCTGTAAATACAATAGATACAGTGTGTGCACAGTAGGAGTTCCTTCATGTGCAAGTTCTCCTTTCTCCTAAAAGAGCTCCTAAGCAGAAGCATTGGCATGCTCATCAACCAGCACTCACTCAGCACTGCATTTTGCTGCTTGTGTTGAAACTTGTTTCTTTGCATTCTCTTACTGTCCTGTTCATTGTTTAACCTCATGAAAACTGCAGAGACATCTGTATAATGTCAACCAGTCATTTTCTTTGTAGTTGAGTTCCAGCTTCTAATGCTTGTAAACTAAGGTTGGTAAGGACTTAAATGGTTGAATATGTCAGCATGAGGCTGAATGTCCCCTTTTGTCTTGAGTAACAAATGAGGATGCTTTCACAACTTCTTACCTTGGGAGTCTGAGTCTGCTGTTGGTTTCGAGGACTAGTCAGTGTTTCTGTATGATTTCACAATCCAGTGTTGGAGCCAATCACTGCAAGAGACTGTGGGTCTGCCTGTTGTCACCTAAAGTGCCATGCTTGTCCCATCGGTGCTGTTTCTTGCATATCTATTTGAAGAGAAAAAAATAAAGACGGATGTTTAGCTGGTTTAAATTGGTGTGCTTCACCAGCTTCAATGAACCTGGGGGGGAGCTTAATGTCCCATACATTTCCGGACAATGCTCACAGGCACAAACCATTGGACAGTTACAGCCATCTTAATAATTAGTTCCCTGGCTAGGTGTGGTTTCAGATTAGATAAATCCAATCTGAGTAAAGTGGACAGCATGAATGTGGGAAGATACAAACTGCTTCATGAAGCTTCTTGCTACTTGTAGAAATTCTGTAGCAAGTCACTTGATTGTTCCTTGATTGCTCTCCAGGTCTTTGGTAGTAGTTTCTTATGTTCACCAGTTACAGATATTTTGGGGCACTGGGTAGGTAGGAATAAAGTTTGGCAATGTGTTTGAAACAGTTTTCTATCACATTAACATGATTGTTGCAGTATTCTGTTTCTCACTTTTTTTTTCCCCCCAGGTTTATTTAGAAGGGAAAATAGTATTACTGTCTCTTCGTAAAGGAATTTCTGCTCTCTGATGAAGGAGAGCATCTCCTAGTGAATAAGGTGGTCTCTTGTACATAATTTTTTAATGAAGTTTTGTTTCTTTGAAGATTGTTACACATTGAATGAAATTAATGTGTTGCAAAACTCTTTTATCCTTTCAATTGGATAACAGTCTTCAACTGGACCTCAACTGGTGGCAGAATGCATTCTTCTAGCAGCTGTTTTATGGATAATAGCTTAGTTAACTGTTAATTTAAAATACATTACATAGCTTCCACTTCTAAGAGCAGAAGCTTGATTGCAGAGCTAGTATTTTTTCAAGTAGACTCTTGAGGTGCATCTGCACTTAATTCTAATAAGGAACTGTTACGGTCAACCCAGCACCTAGCAGAGTACACTCAGAAACCACTCAGCAAATTTTATGTAACATTAAGTGCTATTTGACTAGGTCAGTTGCCTGTGTTAAATTAATGACAGCAAACGTACATCATGTCTGCATTTGTTTACACATCTCTCTGCATTTCACTGCATTGTCAACTGCAGAACCTCTAGAATAATAATTGTGGCAAACTGAGTTGTATTAAAAAGGGGTTATTTGTGTTAATATAACACTATACTGTATTGTCATTCTTTTGCAGCACATCTATTACATACATCATTACTGTTTTCTCCTCCCAAGCAAGCCAGATATGCCTGATTTTGCCACTATGTCAGAGTCTTCTGGAATAAATTATAGTTTTATATATGCAGTAGCTGTAGCTGAAAGTAATGATAAATGGTCTTAAACAAGTGTATGTATGCAGAGCTGCTGCTTCTTCATTTCTCCTTAACAAGCTAAATAGTTCAGTCTATGATGTCTGAAACTCCACAAACAGAAGCTGTTAGCTGGGTGGAGCTGTGGGATTTGATGCTGAGCTAAGAAGAGACTTTAGCTTCTGGGTACCTGAGCATGGAAACTTCAGCAGTTTAGTTTTGTTTTTCTACTTTGTTTTTCAGTTATGCAGTATGTCTGTGCACAGAAATGCCTCAGAGACTTCCTTTTCTGCCTGTCTGGGTATATGTGGGCCTTCCATCCTCTGTGCCTAGTCACCGCTGATACTTGCTTGTTGTAACATGTGTATAGGTTTATATGATTGGTAGAGAGACTGGCATGTAGTTTAATCACAGTCAGAAAATGAAATGTCTGTCTGAGTGTGATGCTTGAGTCAAATTTTGAACCCCTGTCCTGATCACAAAATTGCTTTATTTTTAAAAATAGTTTTTTCACAAAGTGAAAATGCAACATTAGCTTTTATGTCTCTCACCAAAAGAAACAAACCAACTAACCAAGTTGGTTAGCTTTACTAGCTAATTATTTACTAGTATTACTTTAAAAGCTAGTATTACTTTAAAAGCATTGTTTTCTACGTATCTCCTAAGGCTTCTTAAGAACCGTGTTAGAAGGCTTTTAATACTTGGCACAGTTATCAGTATCTGACCCAGAGGTATTGCCACACCCAAGACAGTCCCTCAGTGTAGGTGCCTGTCTGCCTGTATTGGCTGTTCCTGAATTTTTAGCGCTCAGTATTTTGAGTCAGGACCAGTAATCTCTTCCTTCTCCTGTAGTCTACTGTGGTTTTGTTTGCATGTGTGGGATACAGATGTAACTTATCTGTTTTGGCATAGCTTTAGTATCACATTTCTGCAGATACTCAGCTTTGCTTTTTGGGCATTTCTCTCCCTTTTTGGCCTTACTGAGACTGCTTCGTCATCTTGTAACATTTTTGTCTCTTTGATTGGCTTATATCGAAGCCAAATTTTGATTTTGTAAGATCAGAGAAATCACAAGTAAGAACAGGAGGCCACATTACTCTCTTTAGTAAAACCATTTTTTCCTGAAAGAACTTTGAAAAATCCCAACTCTTGCAAGCCCGACAGCTGAACAGTTTTATCTTTGGATTAATTGTGTTTAGAGTGATGTTGGCAATTTCTTGGAAACAGCACTCAGTAGCTCCTTTCCAACAGGAAGATATCTCTCAAAGTTAATAATGTTAACTAACTCCAAACCTCCCGAGCAGTTTCATGTTCTTTCAGTCTGACTACCCATGTGCTTGTATTGTAGCCAATTGTCAAACATCACAGAAAATAAGGTATGGGGGGAAAAAAAAAAATAATTACTTTGCAAATAATTCTTTCCGCATTTATATCTTGCCATCATTTCTCTTCATATAAGGCCAAACTTGCTTAGTCCTGGAAGGGATTTGCAGTTTCTTGCAGGTGTGATTGTGCAGGTTTAGTAGATCCCAGATAATTCTCGTAAGTATCCTTCAAATTCACATCAATGGTTGCCATGGTGTGTTTCCGCTGTCAGTTACGGGCCATTGAACCTGCCACTCATGATAAAGTCCTTGGGACATATCAGAAACATGCCCTTCATTCATCCTTTCAGAACTCAGACTCATTGGAGAAGAATGACATTTAAATTGGTATTTATGAATAAGATAATTTCCTGACTAGAAGCAATGTTTGGTTAGCTGTTTTCCTTAGGCTTGAGGAGGATAAGCCAGTGTTTATAATTAATTTTCCTTACACATTATCTTTTTTTTTTTCCCCTTCACTGACTAAGTTTTTCAAGGGATCTATTTAGAGTACAACATTAATGTTGAAAATAAAATTATGAAGGTAGCAAAGGAAAAATATTTTATCTTCTTCTGGCAACAAAAATACATACATTTGTCCAATGTAACTACATTATGAAAAGCAAAAATTGGCATGAAACCTCTGAGATGTAGTATTTATAATATTAACCAAGTTTTGCTTATTAAATGCAAAATAGAAAAAGAAAAAAACTTGAATAATGTGTCTGTCACAGATACTGGAGTGTTAAGATTGGAGCTCATTCATTCGGCTCTTAAAGATATTTCACTGGAGCTAAGTGAAGCCGAAGCCAGAAACCTTTGTGAAGAGAAGTAGAAAGGTTTCCCACACTGAGCTGTCCTTTGGGTAAGGAAAGTCTCAGTGCTAGAAAACTGGCACACCAGCTTCCACCATGGCTTCTGGTTTTTCCATCCAGCTGCCAGGTCTGTTGCCTCTGCCATTCTCTAGCTCAAACACTCTATTAATTTATAAAAAAATTATTAATATTAATTCATTAATTTTGTCATAGAAACATGCAAAAATAGGGACCAGTTACAGCATCACAAAGCTTGAAAATCTGTAAAATGCTACAATAATGTTTTGCAATTAAAGTGGCAAAGCCTCAGGAAATGGGAAAAAAATGCAACCTAATGAAGTGCATAAAAATTGTAACAGCTACTGATACTTGCTGAGAATTGTAGAACAAAAATGAAGGACAACACTGAGCCAACAAGGGAGCAACATATAACTTTAAAAGACTTGTTTTTCTGACTGTATTACTGTTTAAATCCATTTCCGTTCACCTCGATACTTTTCAATAATAACTACTTTGTTACTGATTTTTCCGGGAATACAATGCAAGAAAATAAATATGAGTTTACAGAATTCACAAATTCTGAAAATTTAGCTTGTCAAATAAAGGTATCTTAAAGCCTTACATTCTGGAAGTCTAGGCATTCAAGGCAGTTTTACAGTATATAATAAGAAAGGATTTTTTTCAAGGGTTTCTGATTTTCATTTTATTTTTTAATATATAAAGCATTTGAAAAATCATTCATTCAGCATTAAGATAGTTTCATACAAAGCTTGACATTTAGTTATTTAACTACTCTTCATCTAATAAGACAAAGAAAAGGGAAGAACCTTTAAAATATGGTGTTATTATTCCTCAGAGACTGAGTTGTTTTCCTTAACCTTTACGAATATTTTAACAACAACAACAACAACAACAACAACAAGAATAATGTGAACTTCTGGGCACTGGAAGCCTTTAGAAAGCTTTCTCTGACCTTAATAAGTTCAGAAAGTTGTCCTAAATGCTGAAAAGAGAATTAGAAGTAGGCAAATGAAAATTACACCCCTGCCTCTTAAACAACAAAAAAAAAAATCTCAAGCATTTACTTCTCTACTTACTTTATAGTGTTATGTTGTAGATAAAACGTGATGTCTGTGTGCAGGAAAGTGGCACTTGGTGCCATGGTCTAGTCTTGAGGTCTGTGGTAATGGGTTGGACTTGATGATCTTTGAGGTCTCTTCCAACCTTGCTATACTGTGATACTGTGAAAACTTTAGCACAATGAGACATAATCAGATCCACCATTTCCTGACTAATGCTGGCCCAGCCTGGGCTGTGCATACTGAAAAAAAATAAAATAAATAAAAAGGGGGCAGACCTGTTAGGCCAGTGGAAGGAAACAACATGGTTCATAACAACCACTATAACCACTTTCAAGTGAACCAGGAGATGTCTGTTAAGAGCATCCCATCTGTAGCTTTTCATGTTTACCTCTTAAAAGAGCTAAGGCCAAATATATAACCAGGATTAATGAATCCTTTGATTTTTATGACCTTTTGTGCACAGATGCTCGAAATAAAAAGCACACTTCATTCACAAATGTATTTTTCCTCTGCAAAGAGGTCATGACTGCATGTTTGAGGTATTGAAACTCAATCTTGCTCTCTGGCTCAGCTAGTTATCCCAGTTGTGCTATATCCATTCCCATAGCAATGCAGGACTGAGCTCACTGAGGATGTGCTTGCAATCAAAAAATGCAAATGCAAATAAAATGTTGATGTATATTTTAACTTGCAGTGAGCTGGAGAAGGCATTAGTATTTGACAAAACCTCAAAAAAATTGGATACGAGTCATGAACATTTCTCCAAAGTCTTATTTAGGAAAGTTTGTTCTGGTATTTACTCAATTCTAACTTGAGTTTTCTACTTTTTTCTTGTTTTGTAGTAGGGGCTTAGCAAGCATAGAGGTCTCAGATAACTAGTCTAAATCAAAGTAATCAGTAATCTGGGAAAAGAAACAGTACAGGGTATCTAAAGAAGCATTATATAACAGGCTTCTGGGAGTTAGCTTCCTTAGACAGATGTCACCATATATGACGATAGCTGAAGTTTGCAAGTAAGCAGAACTCTGTAGCAAGCTTTCACTGGTAGGCAGGTGAGGAAAACCCTGCTGGATATCTGTGTGAAGGAAAGCCTATAGAGGTTCGGCCCTTATTCCCAGCAGGGAACATATAACAACACGTCTCACCTTTGACCGCAGTCCACAATTTTGCTTCAAAATAAATAAAATTATTAATTAAGTCTATGTCATTCTCTGGTACCACAAATCCTTAATTTACCTAGCTACAGACTTTATGACAGAGTCTCTGTCATCTCATCAGCTCAGTGGATTGTCTGTTTCTTGAATTAAGAGCCCGAGAGGTCAGATACGGCTGTTGGCAAGAAGGACTTAATGCAGCTAAAGGGGTTATCTGGTCATGTATTGTGTGGTTCATTTCTGCCACAGAAGTTTTATTTTTTATTTAATGTCCATTGATTTTTCTCTAAGTCAAAATACTTTCTTTAGTGAAAAACCAATGCTGCTTTAAAAAAAAACTGTTTGTTTATTTGGTGAGGAAGATGACATCCCCTGGGTTTCTGGGAGCTTGATTGAGGTTTTAGTGAATTTGTGATGTAAATGAAATAGGAATTAATTTTCTGCTGATTAGCAAAGGAGGGGCATCTTGCAGCTCATCCCTGTAATTGCTGAACGATTGTACTCCAGTTGAAATCGGTACGGGTTTAGCCTAAGCTAGGGACACTGGTTTGGGTCCATTATCATGTAACACTAATTCATTTCCAAATCCATGCAGAGATCATAGCAGTGGATACCAGTAGAAGAATAATGCAATTCTGTGCTCCACCTCAACACCAGTTCAAAAGATCACAAGGAGTGTGTGGCAATAGAACCTGATACTTCTCATTTCTCAGAACTTAGTTTTTTGTATGAATCAGAGCATCTGTAAGACTGATGGGTTTGGGTTTAACCAACATTTAAACACGTGAGGGTCTGGAGGCAATGACGTATTACTGGAACACAAAAAATTTCAGGCTGGACTCTTGCTGGTTGCTGAATGTAATTACAGAATTCTGTCAGATCAGGGAATATCTTCAGGTCCTGGGTTGTTGGGTTTTTAAAAATACTTTGCTGTTAGTCTGCTGTATCTTACACTTGCATTAAGAAACTACAGCTGCAGATCATAGCTGTGCTATATGAAATATAGATAAATTATATGATGTAATGTTATCTTTTTATTCATAATACAATGCTACCTATTAAAATTCTGTCATATGGCATCCCAGATGATTAACTCTACCCTAACAGTTTTGTTGCTTTCCAATTTGAGCATCCTGAATGCTGCGCCAAGATGATAAACATCCCATTGCATGTCTCTGCTGCTTCAGTTTTTAAAGACATCTTCTTTTGCTATATTTCCTCATGGAAACTAAAACCTGTTGAGTAAATGGTCCCAGAAGTCCTTTGAAAACACTGCTCTGGGAGCCTTAGGCATCACGTTCTGAGAAGATAGTGATGTATTAGCATTGTTTTCCCAAGCTCTGGCCACAGACAGTCTTTTACCAGGTGACACGTCAAGATGATAAACAGCTTATAGTTGTTCACACAACTGTTCAAAACACAAATGAGTGGTCCCCTCCTCAGGGCTCCCAGAGCAGGTCTTTCTTTGTGAGGTTCCAGTAGGTCTATAGGCTGTGCCACACAGATGACCCAGATCTTTCTTCTGGAAAAGGAAGACTTCACCAGCCAGCTGAATTTGTCACATGGAGCAACTACCCGGGTGTCAGCTAGGCTGTGCACAATGTTTTACTGACATGTTGCTTAGAAAATGCACTCAATGAGATGAGGTAGTGGTGCACTGTCCTGTGGTTACAAGGTCATGAGCTGCTCACTGGAATTTGGAGTCCCAGCTTATTTGTTTGCCTGCCATATGATTTGTTCTGGGCATGTGCAAGGTGAGCTAAGAGTTTGCGAGCTGTGCTGCTCCCTTGTGCCGGCTTCTGTTAGATGAACCAGAGTCATAATTTTACCTCCATTGAGGATAAGATTGACAACTTCAGGGGATTTTACAGGCTAAAATTGAGCTGATATTTTCTTCAGCATGTTTCTCAGCTGGAGATGTTGGGCAGACCTCAAGGTTTTGCATAGAAACAGATGAAATCAAAGTGATGTAACGAGTGAACAGCAACTCCTGGCACACAGGGGAAGTGGGGGGAGGGGAGATAGGATTTGAGATGTGTTTAAACTGATTGTTCTGATTTCTTCCTCACTAGGACAAAGAAGTGAACCTGGAGCAGGTCCATAGACGCATGAACAGTTTAATTGATGAGGATATAGCCCACAAGCAAATCTCTCCAGCGTCCATTGAAATCTCAGCCTTGGAGATTGGTGGCATGCAGCCAGCTCAGACCCTGGAGCCGGTACGCGAATACCAGAACACACAACTGTCTGTCACCACATTTTTACCAGAACAGACAACTCATGGTGCCAGCAGGACACTCACAGCTGCCTCTGGCAGCAACCTGCCGCTGCCCCTGAGCAGCTCAACCACCATGCCCTCCATACAGTGTAAACACAGGTCACCAAATGGAGGACTATTTCGTCAGAGTCCTGTGAAAACCCCGATCCCAATGTCTTTTCAGTCCGTGCCAGGGGGAGTCATTCCAGAAGCAATGGAGCCATCGCATGGAACATCCATATGATGAAAACAAACAGTAAAACAACCAGCAGAGCTTTTTAATACAAAATTTAAAAGAAAAAAAAATACAGAACAGACTCTTACATTTTTCTTGTATATACCTGTACATAATGAAAGAATGAAGTGGGGTAAAAGTGTATTTTGAATATTCCCAATTTTCAAAGTCAGTAAAAAACAAAACAAACAAAAAAAAAAAAGAAACAAAAATGTATGAATGACTTTGTAAATTTTGTTCTATATGAATAAAAAGGCAAACTACTTGTGATCGTTCTCAAGTGCCAAAGAAGACCAGTTACTGGGACTGAGGGACATACTTTCTTTTTTTTCCCCATGGATTTAAACACTTACTCCCTTGCTGGTGTGGTTGGTTTTGTTTTTTTGTTGTGGTTTTATTTTTGTTGGTTTTTTTTTTTAAGAGAAAAAAGTTACCTGTTTCTTGCTAGAAAATTTCACCATGCTCAGATCTCTCCTTTCCCCAGAACCGTATTTTATAGTCAAGATGGCAGTTCACTCAGAGAATTTAACAGCTGGTACTAGCATTGCAGTAGCAAATGTTTTAAATGTGAATTATAACTAAAATCCAACAAACAATAAATAGAAAAGAAATATTTTTTTTTTTCCTTCTAACAAGGATTTAAAATTCCACACAGTCTCTAAGTTTAAGCACAGGATTATTGAATTGTGTTTCTACATGTCTGCTGCACTGTGTTGGTCTTTTTGTTTAGGCTTTCTGTGTTTTGTTTTATATATATATAATAGATATTATATATCTATTATATATATGATGTATATATTACACACATAAATGCTTTGAGACACAACAGGGTTTAGGTTAAAGAGAAAGCTTTTAAGAAAAATTGATCAGCATTTTGGTTTTTTATGTCTGGCGTACATGACTGAAAATGGGGGGGGGAACCAATGGCTGAGAGGAGTGAGAAAAGGAAGAGTTTTAACAGGCAGGGGATAATGACATTGCAGTGCTTGTGCCCTCTGGTGCCGTTTCTTTCTTTAAGATTTCAAGGAATTTGCTGCATAATGGATCGTCTGTTGAAGTCATGTCCCTGAATGACAAGGCTAAGCTCACGACTATAAGCACAGCTCTTCTTTTATCCATTGATTTTGTAAAGAGAAACGTTTTAATGGTCATGTCTATAATCTTAATAGAAACGGTTGTAAAATGCCTTTTTTTTTTTGCCTGTGAAACACAATCAGAAGACAAAGACAGAGAAACACATACAGCAAAGTTAATGTCTTGTTCTGCAATTACCAGTGCAATTTCATATGACCAAAAAAAAAAAAAAAAAAAGGCAAAATAAAACTAAGCCACAATGTTTCCCTCCCAAATAGCATGCCTAGGCTAACTGATCCCTGCCTGCCCCACCTGCTGTTGCTAATAGACCATCACTACCTTTCAGAACTGCGATAATTTGGTGTCTTCTCAAATGTATCCCTATAGCTAGACTGTAATTTCCTTTTGTATCCGGAATTCTTCACTTTATTAGAACACTGCTATTTGGAAACGCTGTAGATCTTGGTGCAGCAAAATCACTGCCTACACTAAGGCGAGAAATTATGTTTGAACAGAGGTGAAAATGCATTCGCATCCCAGGAAAGTCAGCAGGCAATCTGAGTCGGGTTTTTGGATAAATAAACATTCCATTGACAGCATCTAATTTGATTTGCATAATTATGCAACAGGTGTATTTCTGGGATTACAAAAGTCTCTGAATTTGTATAGTTCTGGTTTAAGCTGTAGGGAAGAGAAGTCAAACTGTGATACAAACCCAGCCTAATGGAAGAGCATACTCAGCATCCTACTTTTTTAAATGAGGAAAATTGATGGTGTGCTTGCAGGAGGAGTACTCTTGCAGGGATTAATTTGTCTCTCTTGTCAAGCTGCTTCCTTGTGAAGACAGCATGATTTTGCAGCTTGGCACAAATGGCACTGTTTGCTTCAAACTAATTAAAAATGAATAATGATCTAGTCAGCTGACTAGATTTATCCTATTTAGAGATTAGGCCCCCACAAGTTTGGGAGTTTTTTCTTTCTTCTTTTGTCATACTTTTTCTTATCATTACCTTAACAAATCTATGGTCATAGGACAAAAAAAAAGACATTTCTTGCTCTGATTTTTTCCCATCTTTGAGGAAGACACTAATTAATTATTGCAGAAATGGCTGTGCACATCTAGGTTCCTGTAAAGACACTTGGAACAAAGTGTGCAACTATTTGCTTTGGAAATATCCCTGATTTTTATAGCAACAGGGGAACATGGTCCAGAAAAGGTGGAAGAAGATGCTTACGTAGCTACAAGAGTACAATCTGCAAGCTAAAGCCTGGCTAGAGTGACTACTCCCCGCTCAGTGGTATCAGAGCAAGGATAGCATCACCCTTTGTCCTGAGCATTCTCCGGAACACAGGAGGGTGGCAGCTCACTTGGCCACCTTGGCTGCAAAGCGCTGCGCAGCCACAGCCTCCTTTATGCATGGTCAAAAGCCATGGTAAGATGCTGGCTCTCCACCAATATCATAGCAAACAAGCTTGGCAGAGGTTGTCTGAGTTGCTCCCTGCTGTTTCCACACAAAGCATGCTATTTATTTGCTGCAGCAAATCTCAGAGCAGGGGATTGCAAACATCCTTTACTGAGCCATCATTGCTTTCATAAAACATATTAGATCTTCTTTTTCACATTATAGTCTAAATCACTGTACTGAATAAACTGAGCTGTATTTGTGGACTAAATCATGAATACCATTTATTTTTGGGATTAACTTTGAAATTCTCCATATTCATTGTCCTTGTTGCTTAGTCTTGCCACATGCTGGGATGTTTGGAAGCGCGGTTTAACTTAAGCTCTGTTGGACCTCACGGATTCTTATGCATAGTCTGTGACTCACCTGTTTGCAGGACTACATCTAAAATTACTGGAATCTTGAAAGAACCACATAATCCTCTTTCAGAAAAATATTTAAGCTTGTGTGTAAGCCCTATAGAAAGCAGCTGCTTTATGCACAGGTTGAAGTACTTTGCTGATTAATGATGGAGTTAAAATGCACCTCTCAATTTAAATACAGCTAATTTTAAGCAGGTGAACAAGCTTGTCAAACTCTGTGGGACTGTTCAGCTGTCTAAAGTTAACCATCTTGAGTGCTTTGCTGCACCAGGGTCTATACTGTAAAAGTAGAAACCTACAATGGATCTGTCACTATCTAGCAGTTACTTGTTTATATAAAATTCACCAATTCATAGCTTGAGCTTGTTAATCATGACAGGAAGCTGTTAAAGGTCTTATGTGATGGTGGCTTGGTTTTAGGTTATTTAAACAAATCGCCAGGTTCTCCTCTAGCATAACCGATGTTTCTTTCCCCATAACTTTCAGTTTTCAAAGTAAATGCAGAGTGTATGATTTCCATATTCTGTCTCCTGTTTTATATTTATATCTTCGTTTTGACAGATCAAAGCATTCACTTTCTATATAATATGTATACACCAGACACTCATGCATATATATATATACTCATACATGCGCAGTTACCCACAGAAGTGAGAAATATAATTTCCATGTGATGTAAATGAGCATAAGATCAAAACTGGCACAGAGCTGTGCTTGTTTACACCACCTGCAGATTTGACCCTTCACTTTTAATATCTGGAAAGTAAAAGTAGAAAAAAAACTACACAAATTCCCGAAAACTTTGAAGACCAGATTGTGCCCTTGATTTTCAAATGGAAATTGTCCCAAGTGCGTGTCAAAAATAGAATAATGTATCATCTCAAGTATTCCAGCTCCTCCAGGAAGTTTACACTGCAAAGGTGGCTGTACATGATATGGAATTCGAGTGCCTCTACTTTCCTTTTATTGTGCTCTTCTGCTGATGAACTCTTGCGAGCGGCACAGCACTTGTCGTGTGTCTTGTTCTATTGATCCATTAGTTTTAGAAATGACTTTATTTTCATTCAAAAATGTGACTCCGTTTCTTCTATTTGCTTGCAGTCCATGGGCAATCTGCTTACGGTCTGAAGAATGCATTGCTCTTATTTCTTAGTATGTCATGTTTTCCTATTGCAATGGAAAAAAAAAATAATTGTGCTTTTAATTTCAGAGTTGAAACTTGATAGAACATTTTTATGCTGAGTTACAACTACATGTGTGCAATATTTGTCTTGCATAGTGAAATTCCCAGTATCTGCCTTGCTTTGATAATCATTTCTGCACTGTGGATGAAGTCTCAGCAAAGCAACTCACTTTCTCTTAATCTGCTGATAAAATAAAACACTTAAACCTGGGTTCTCACCTGTGTAAATCAGCATCCCTCCAGGATGAAAGGGTGGAGCTTACTGAGTAGGAGAAGATTTGGATCTTAACATTAGACTTGAGAACACTGTTTCCCAGAAAATTGTATCCAGCAATAGCTCTGAAAAGAAAAATATTTTGAGAGTCTCAAAAATGAACCTGAAAGTGGAACAGTTTAAGCACTTACCATGGACCTGAGTTAAAACTATATTCTGAAATAGCTTAGAGAACAAATTTCTTCTTAAAGTGTGTTCAAATTTAGGTATACCTTTCCTCTAAGAAAGGTTACAAGCTGTGGTTTGATGACAAATGGAGCATTCCTTTCAGAGGAAATCACATTACTGGGGCAGCACAGCAACCACAGTGCTCAGATCTTTTCATTTGATTTGATTTTGATTTACTGCCTTGAACTTACACTGTGAACAGCTAAAGAATGACGTAGATCTAAACAGATTTAGGGGATTCTGTGTGAAATTTTCCCCAAAATCCAAATCCTTTGGCAACTCTGGGGGGAGGAAAAAGAAAAACAAAAAAAGGAAGGAGAATGTTAGAAGAAAAATGTGAAGAGAAGCAAAAATTAAAGGTAAAAATGAACATGTGGTGAGGGGAGAGGGAGGAAGGGGTGGTTACATTTCACATGTCTAGGAGAGCTGAGTTACTTGTATGAGGAGCCTAGATTCCATCATAGAAGCAGCTGACTTGGTTAATTTTATTTTTTTCCCCTTAATTTTAGGACATAAATAAAAACAGCAATTATTCTACCAGAAACAGTTGTTATATTATTGAAGAACTGGAATTGTTTTGTGATGCCAGGTGTTTCTGCTTGATTCTCACTCAGCTGGGGAAAATGAGCTCCAATTGGTTAGGTGCACTTAGGCCAACTGTGGGCTATCTGCAGGGTAACCCTCCCAGGTTTGCAGCTGAGGAACATCAGCCTCACTCGGCTGCTCATAAACCTCTGACGGCTCTGAGTAAAAGGCATGTCTGAGCAATATCAGCCACACGTGTTTCTGGATTCCTGGGGAAAGGCTGCTGCTTGGGTGGTGTGCATGTTGAAGGGAAGCGACATTGAGACTGGACTTCTCCAAGCTTGCAAGGTAGTTAATAACAGAAGCAAGTAATGTGTGAGGCTTTAGCCTCTTACTGAGTTCTGTTTTCTCATAATTTTACTGTTAGACTTATTAGAGGAGGTTATCAATGTATTTTTTTAAACTGTGTGCATAGCAGGGTAGTACTAAAATTGCTTTCTTCCTTCTGCTACCCAC
>WBNM01025535.1:0-40692 GCA_013399055.1 Ramphastos sulfuratus
CTCTACCATTTGCAGGAGGTGTTCAGCGAAGGGCAAAGGGCAGAAGGCAAGAGCAGTGGTGCATTTCAGACAGCAGTGGTCACTGGCACGCAACCTGAAGTTAAAGAGAGGACTTACAAACACTGTGTGGATGGGGAAGGCCAGAGGTTGGCCTTGCATTGGAGGCAAGACAGCGTATTTTAATAAGTGGCTGTGAGGAGAGCTAAAATGAAGTAATGGTGTGAAGAAATGCCTTTTGAGATGTTTGGAAAAGTGAATGATAGGGTTCACAAAGAAACTTCCTGCAAGACTGCACACATATTTAAAAAAGATACAGATGTAAAGGAGACAGAGGAAATCAAGGCAAAGCTACTAAATGAAACAAAAAATGGCTGAACTCTTTCTGCCCTTCTTCTGTGGGATCATTAATAGGATTTCTCTCCTTTCTTTACCACCTGTCTTGGTGAAATATCTATGATGTACGGCTGAAACTACTAATGCATCAGTCCAGTGGAAATTGCCCAATGCATTCAGAAGCTGTTAAGAAAAAACAGACATACAGGGAGACTGACTGATTTTGTTAGGCTTATTTTCTTCATTGCACAGGCTGATAGCAAACCAGCAACGTTCATGTGAATAGATGGTTCCCACTGAGCCTTCCATGGGACTAGGCCATGCTTTGTGGATTCTAAGAAGTCAAACCAGGTCACAGTCTCTCCAGGTGACAGTTAAAAAGTTTTTTTCTATAAACGGTGTGGAGAGTCAGAGAAAGGCCATGCATTGTTCAGGGACAGATTGAGGGAATTAATGTCCCTTGCTCTCCTGCTGTGACTGCTGCGGTATGGTAGAAGAAAAATTTTGATTGTGTGATACTCGTTTTTACAAATATGTGAACCCTTAAGTATACTAAAATAATCAGAAATGGAAGCTTACCTAAAATACTTAAAAGTGCACAGTGCTGCTACTAAACTTTTGCCTTTCAAAATTGTTATAGTAGTGACACAAAAGCCTCACCCAGCCTTTAACACCTGCAGATAGTAACAGCTGCATGACCCCAGTAATTATGCAAACAACATTCTAATGAAGGAAACTCAATTTAACTTTCTCCCATCCTTTCCCCAGATAGAAATTCAGTGCTAATAAAAAAACCTATCTGTGTTAATTTTTAAAAAGGAGCACTATTTGAACCAAACAAAGAAAACAGAACTGAAGGTAGGGCTCTGCTGTCTTAATGACCTTTTACCCTTCCTTGATGCTTTTAAAAGACTGTGCAGTAAAAATCTGGGCAGACTTACTAAAAATGTGGGATTTATTAATTTTTTCCACCTAGAGGAATCCACATTCAAACAGGTTTTCACCACATCATGTGAAGGTTTTTAATTTTGAACCACAAAAGCTGGTTAATTCAATGCATGGCAGTAGAAAAAGTGGAGATTTGACCCTTTTAAAACTGCATCAACATGCAATTTGCCTGGAATCCACCTTCCACAGACAAGGGCAAACTTTGCTTTTCACTGTAGGCTCTGAAATTCAATATATGTATCAGGATAGAGGTATGGCCCAGATAACAAGTTTCCTGGCAGAAACCCTAGGCTTAGCTTAATGCATATGGGACTGTTGAACCCAAAAAACTAATCTGTTTTAGGTAACTCTTCCTCCAGAAAATGCTTTCTGATGTTCCTGACAGTGAGGAACATCTTCCTTAACCTAGGATATACCATACTAGAAAAGCTTAGTATTTGAAATTAGTTTCTAAACTTCTTAAATAGGTCATATGGCAGAGGTGTCCATGAAATGATTCCTGCAGTTAGGATGCACTCCGGCAGTATTCAGTGAACTTTAAGAAATTGTAAATTCAATAATGCACACCCCAAATCAGAGAAAGATGCCCTGCATCTCTATAAAGAGTAAAAATGATGGTCTTGCAGGATAAGTTTTGACTGCACTCTGGCTGTAACCACATCTGCTGTGGCCACACATGCAAACTGATTAACGACAGGAGGATGTTGTCCTGCGTCCTTCTCTCCCAATAGTCCTGTGCCATGGGACAAGCCATGTCAGAGAGGGGCTGCAGAGAAGTACTGCTTCAGCATTTAATGCCGGTAACAGAAAAGAAAGGGAGGATTGAGATGGTCACCTTTTGACATCTTGACCCTGTGTTGCTCTATCCCACATTTCAACACATGCAAAACCCACACAGTTTGTTTTAAGGGTTAAGCGGGTGTCACGGTCCGGAGGACAGAGATTAATAATATCTCTGTCCAGAGGAGTGAGATTCGTTCTTATATATTTCCGCGTTGTGAAATTAAGGTATGAGCGAGATGATGTATCGCTGCGAGACTATTTATTAAAACAGGATAAAGTGAAAGAGAAGAAGAGAGAGAAGGGGGGAGAGAAAGAGAGAGAAAAACGGAGAAAGGCAGGAAAGGAATTGTATTACTACACCCCACACACCCCTAAGATGCTTTCTTTGGCTGGAGGAGGGCCGGGAAAGGGTGCTGCTACTTTCGGCTTGCAGGAGATGTTCCCTTGGCTGGAGGAGGGGAGGGAGAGAGTCTTCAAAGTCCAAGCCTTATCTGTTTTGTGTTGTCCAGTGATGTTTTTCTTCAGGAGTTCTTCTGTCGAGCAGGCATCGCTCAGGGCACAACATGGTTGGTGGTGGTGGTGAGAGGGTTCCTGGGCTGCTGCTGCTGCTTCCAGGCTGAATGTCGATAATGATGTTTTCTCCCCCTCTCTCACATGCTCACCACCGCTGATATAGACCTAGTGTCTTTTGTTCAGTTTTTCGCAGCTTCCGCTGGCCACATTAACGCATAAGTGACTCCCAGGTGTGTTCTCAGTGGGCAGAGCTGACCCATCAGGCAGGTCGTTTACAACAATTGTTGCACATCGCGGGAGTCCTTGTGCCTGCAGGGGTCCGGCACCGGCAGTGGGCTTTTGCGGCTTCAGTACACATCCTTGGGCAGCTCAGGCAAAACCACCTGAGCAGCTGTTGTCTGGGGTAGGTGGCGGAGCAAAGGCGATCTTTAACTTTGCTCATTTACATGAACAAGGGAGCACGTCCAGTGAATTCTATATTTTACTGGTAGGAGGAGAAATCCTAGATCGCCTAATTCTCACTCTGGCACTACTCACCAGTAGTGGCAGTCGCAGCTTCTTATTTCTGTTTACAGCTTGATATTGGCATTTTCCATCCAACATGTCTCTGGATTTGTTTTAATTTGCTTTGTTTTCTTTTGTTCAAATAAATATAAGATTTCTCCTTTGTTTAGGACAGATTCTAAGCTTTCTGAATGAGTACGCTTGATCGTATCCCTGCAAGTCACTCACTTTGTGCTTTGTCTTCCAGATTCTTTTATGATTGAGCAGTGGATATTGGTCAGATTCTGTATTTTATCTCAGTTGGAGGTAGTCATAATTCAACTTTTGGTGACAGAGTGTTGTCTTAGACAAGCGAGGTCACGGTATGGACTCCCAGGATTTGTTGTTTCCCATTTGTTGTTTCCCATTCTCTTACCAGTAAAAGAGACAAAAGAGACAAAATCACTCACAGGTCCTTGTTGTCAAACACTCTCTAAATCTCTGTGCTATTTTAATTTACTTTTCATTTAGTAGTTAAAATGCCACCTTCTGTGATTTGTGTTTTTAGGTGTTCACCACCAGCCTTTAAATATATCATTAGCAAAATTTTATCAATGCTTTCAACAATTCCTTATTGGAAGAGAGGTTTTGTGTGAAGAATTAGAAATTACACCAATGTCTGTCATATCACACAATAGCCTCTCACTAATAAATTCTGCACCCAGACATATTTACCACTTCTTTAGTCTGAAAATTATTACCATGATTCTTAATGTGGCAGTGTTAATAAGAATATAAGAAAGAAAATTAGAAAAAAAAAACAAACAACCAACTTTCCAGAATATGACTTAATAGGACAGAATGCTTTGTTCCAGTATATAGGATTTTGTCAGCTATTTCCAGGCTGTAAATGAACAATTATTTATCTTTGAGAGGGCTGTAAAAGATACAGATTAAGAAGATTTTTAATGATTAGTTTCCAGTATGCAAATGTTGTAGCAGTGTAGTGCGCCCTCAGTGCAGTGCTGCTTTTCCTCTGTCTGTCCACATGTAATTTCTTTGCATATTGCAGAGCCGAGTATTAGCCAGGTTCAGAGGAGAATAGCTATAATTTAAGATTCTCATGCTTTCATTTGGTACTCATTAAGATGAAATTAAGATGAGAAAATAGTTGCTTAGAGGACTGGCTCTGACTTGACACACCTGGAGTGAGATAAACTCTGTGGGCAGCGCTGCCACCCTGATAGACTGTTTCTGTCATTGATAGAGAGTGACAGGCAAACTCAAAAGGGAAATCAGCCGAAGTAAGGTCTGAATGGCTTTCAGAAGTGCCTCTCTGGTGGCTACAGGTCAACCTGGGCATGCTTTGTTTCTTCAGCATGGCTGTTCTAAATGAGGTGAAACCATGTCTTGCTTGCCATGACTTTCAGACCTGTTACCTGTTCAGCCTTTTTCCCTTGTTGCTGGTACTCCACCTGGCTTCAGCTAGGTCTTGCTGTTTTGAGAACAGTGCCAGTCTTTGCTAAGTTTGTACTAAGACCAGAGTCCTGAGTGCTTACTATATCTGAAAGAAGATACATTTTTCCCTCTTTCCAGGGAAAGGTGCTAGATTTTGTCTCATCTGTGACTTCCTAGTGCAACATCACATCTAAGTATGTAAAGCAGAGGGACAGCTCCTGAAGTCTTAGCTGGTGTGGTGAAGGGCCCAAATTCTATTTGGGACACACACCCTGGATATCCGCCTGGGCACCCATCTCGCCTCCCCCCCCACTCCTCCTTTCTCCCCTTCTTCCCAGGTAGAAGAAGCGGGAAAGCAGACAAAAGGCTTGGCGCCTCTCAGTCTGCAGGAGTCACGATGATGGACTTGTGACTTCTGCCTCTTTTAGTAAGGTAACTTGAGATTGGTCTTTTGTCTGTTGCTATTGGTCAAAACACTCGGCCAAAATGCTTAAAACCCCCAACCAATTTTTGTTACTGCTGTAGCTGCTGTTGTTGCTTTACTGCTGCTGCAACTGCCATTATTGCCTGTCTGCTACCTTCGGTGCTGCTTAGATTAACGTAGCAGGGGATTTTGTTTCTCACACACACACATAAACGGCGGACCCGATCCTGCCCGCTTGGTGCATCGAGTCAAGGGACAGAAGCGTTTGCNGGCAAGCTGGCTACAGCCAATGCACAGCATCTGACTTCCTTTACAGACTATCCAGCTCTGCAGGTACTCATGCTTCCATAACAAAAAAGGAATTGGTGACAGCCTGTAAGGTTTAGGCCTTTTCACACAGTTTTTCCAGTCACACATCCTTTCAAAAATGAAAGTATTGTCAACTCATAACTACTGCTGCATAAAGAAATGACAGAAAACCAATACACGAGTATTTTTGAGCGTGCTATGTGAGCCAAGAAGAGCTGTTACCCCAAAAGACTAATAGGAGAACTTTCCCAACTTTTATGTGTCCATGACAGAGGATGTGTACATCTCAGCTGTGGAGCTTGTTCTCTTTTTTGCCTGAATTGCAAATGAATTAATTGATGCTGGAAGGGTGATGTTAGATTAGTTGTAGGAGTATGGTTGTCTGTAATAATCTTTATAGAACATGCAGAAGGTTTTTTGGTGTTTTTTTTTTTTTTTGTTTGGTTGGTTGGTTTTTTGGTTGATATTTTTCCCCCCACTTTTCTTTTGTAATGCAGCCAATTACATTCCTCCAATTCTTACTGAGTCTGGCTGAGATGAAGTTAGCTTTCCTTCATACCAATGTATATCATGCTCTGGGATTGGCATTTGTGGTATTTGTACTGATATGGCACCAGTGTTTTGGCTGCTGCTGAAGCATTGACTGCACAGCATCAAGGCTGTCTTGCCACAAACCTCTCACCCAGGGCAGTAGGCAGTAGGAGAGGTGGGGGGCAAGAGGTTGGGCAAGAGAGAGATGACTAAAGGAATATTCTGTGCAATATGACATTGTACTCAGCAATAAAAGTGGAAGGAAAGGAGGAGAATCAGGAGACGTGACGGTTATGACAATTATACTTCCAAGCAATTGTTACATATACTGAGGCTCTGCTTCCTAGAGAGCGGGATGTTACCTGCCTGCTTTTCTTATTAAACTGTCTTTATCTCAGCCCATGAGTTTTTCCATCTTATAGTCTCCTCCTGTCCTGCTGAGGAGAGGGAGTGAGAGAGCATTTGGGAGGGTTTTTGGCAGTCAGCCATGGTGAACCTACCACATCTTCTCAGCACAGCATTCTGCCAACAGCCTTAAAGATTACAGCCTTTGTGTGACTTTGTGATTGGATGTTTGGCAGTGTGACCACTGTTTTCCCAGTGATGAATTTATGTTTCACTGTAAACTATGCTGTAGGGGTTGTGAGAACACTGAGAGCACGATGGGCCTTAAAAGAGGCAAGGAAATTAAAAAAACACGGGGAAGAGAAATTAAAAAAACAGAGACAAATGCTGCTTGTGAGTAGAAATAACAGGCAATCGATTCAGGACTTTTTCTCCTTTAAACCAATGTACTGAGTACTCTACCTCCACAACCATGGCAGATCTGCAGCTGAAACTGCTGGAGGGCTGTTGGCTTTCCCAGTTGCCCATACAGCATTTGCACAGCTGGTAGGTAGTGCTGTGTCAGCGCTTTCTTTGACCAAAATATCTACTCCTTATACAGGAACCAGAAAGCAGAGGAGAGCCTCCAGGAGGGGGCTGTGGGAACAGAACCTCAAGCTGGCATTTTTTTAATGACATGCTCTATGAATAGGCTGAGATTGTTAACCTATTCTTGTAGGGATTTGCTGTTACACATTTTTTCTTTCTTATTTTCCACAGTTTCCAGTGACTCACCTGAAAACTTTTCTCCTTCAATAGTACTTGTGTTTGACATCAGAAAGCTGGTCTTTTCCTTGTCCCTTTCCAGGACAAAGCCAAAGATAGCTGGAACTGGGTGAGTGAACATGTGCTCATCAGGTTTTCCTGTCAGCCATTCAGATGTTAGGAAGAGCTACCCTCAGTAATGCTTGGCTGCTATTAGATGCTATTCCTTTATGATACTTGTAAGCACAGCAGGCCATCCTTATTCATTGATCAGATTAACAAGGCTGTTTAGACATCTATAGAGACCACCAGATGCCTTTTGGGCTTTATCAAAATTTCTAAATAGGATGAGATCATAGATGTCCTGCATCTAGGCCTGTGCTGCAAGGAGCTGTACTGCAGGAGCTGCTGTTACAGGAGGATCTTGCTTCAGGTGAAACCAGAGATGCCAGTAGCCATTGCTGCTGGGCCAAGAGCAGCTCTCAGGTGGGAGGTGATATTCAGCACTGCAGGCAGAAGCCAAATGTCCAGGTGCTCAGCTCAGATGGCAGCGCTGGCTGTCGCCCGTGCCCTCACAGCAGTGCACTGTGCTTCACTATGTTCTTGTTTGAATAATATAATTTTGGGGATCCTGCCTACCTCAAACACACAGCTTAAACCTAGTCTGGCTATACAACCTAGCGCAAGAGGCATCTATTGGCATTATGTTATTGAATTGTATGTATTTTAAGCAATGTCTTCATGCAGGGATCTATCTATCTATTTATCTAGATAAATAAACAGTTCTGGAGCAGGCTTTGGACTTTCATGTCCAACATAAACATCTAGCTGCTAGGACACAAAGTCAAATATCCTCCTGTCATCTTTCTTCCTGATGAATATTTTCTAGAAAAAGCAGAGAATGTGGAGAGGAGACATTTCCTTGGCACCGCTGCCTCCATAGGGACCCTCTCAAGGGGATTAGAAGGTGAGAGGTGGACTGATTTTCCAAAGGAGGGAGAACAACCTGGGACCCCATCCCTTTAGGGGCTAATTAGCAATATTTGTACACCTTTTGAAGCTGTCTAAGTTTTGTATTCATTCAATTAACTACAAAATCAATTTCGAGTTTTAAAATTGTGAACATGAAAAGAAGAAAGAAGATCAGAATAAATTCTTAGGCTTATAGAGGGCAATTTTGATTTAAACAAAATTCAGTCAGTGAGAAAAAATAAAAGTATAAAGCTACAGAAATTACATGTCTGATTATTCATATATTCTCACCTTCATTAAGCTGACATAAGATGGTACACTCTAACTGCTGTTTCAGAAGCACTACCCTTGGGGAAGTACTTTTTATCCATAAAATGATGGGTTTTCCATGGGTTTTGTGTTTTTCTTCCGCCATTCTTCTGTCAGAAGCTTGTGCTGTCAGCACTTTCCTTTATCTTCCTTTGAGTGTTTTTCTTCATTTTATGCTCAATCCACACTTTTTAATTTCTTATAAATGTACATAAATACATTGGCCTGGTAACAGTTTGGTAGTTTAATGCTTCATTAATTTAACATGCAAGAGGCTCTGCAATTTTTCAGTCTTTTAAAACTAGTAAAAATAAACAACTGTATAACCAGGAATAACAACAAATTGTATAATTGTTTATGTTTTGTCTTTCTCTCTCTCTCTCTTTTTTTTTTCCTAACTATATAGCCTTGTGAATTCTGTGGAAAACTTTGCATGTATCAGATAATATATGAAGTGTCACATAAGTAGAAGGCGTGATTTACAGAAATTCTGTTAATCCTGTAGTCATAATGATGTACTGTCAGATTTAGTGGTAAAGCTGGCTTCTACAGCCTCTAAAATCTTAAATTCTCAGATCCATACCTTGCTTGCTCAACTGCAATTTTTTATTTCAACTGAGATTTTCACAATTTCCTTCGGATTCTGCAGTTTTACCTACTGTGATATCTGATAAATTTGACTCTGTTGAACTGCAGAGGTTATAATCCTGTAAAACTGTATGGCCTCAGCAAAAGCACAGTAGTGAAAACTAGGAGAACTGGATGTTTCAGAAACAAAATGGAATTTTACTATCTATACTAAAAATAATATAAGTGCATTGCCTGGGACAAGGACTCCCAGATAAGCTGAAGCAGCAAAGCAGAAATCTTCATTCAGTGATCAGAGATCTGGAAGTGTTTGCAGAGAAAATTCTGTTGAGACTAGTAACTGATGGAGATTTCTCTGGCCCCAGAGCTTCCTAACACTTTTCTGAAGTTTCATGGTCTTTCACTAAGCTTCCCATTGGCAGAGTATCCCACTGTATGGCCTTAAGCCTTCATGTATAGTTCCTCACCTTATGTGGACCTGCTCTCTATTTTTTTTTTGCATCCCCTTCTCATTACACACTCTTTCACTTTATCTCCCATGGATTTCCCCAGCTTTCAACTCAGAGACCTCAGGCAAAGGCAACGTGTGTCAGTGCAAATCAGTGCTGGTCCCCTCCAGTTGAACAAGCTGCTTCTGTTCCCGTTATATACTGATTTGCCCTGGGTTTTCCTTGAGTTATGTGGAGTAGTCCTGTGGCTATGCTTGTGTGGGTGTTCTCCCTCACAGTTATCTGGGGAAACAGAGGCCATGCTTAAGCCTACCAGCGTGATGCCTTTGGAGTGTCACATTGGTGCCTGTGTTGCTGGCTTTGTGGAACAGCACAAGAGTTTGTGGGTACATAGGCAGCTGTGGTAATGCAGATGGGCTGGGGAGAGCCAAACTTGGGTTTGCTTTGTGTTTTCTGTCTTTTTATGCAGCTAAATCTGAGGTGCAGTATCCCTGTGAGATTACTGTGTCTTTGTTTCTGGAGAAAATGATCAGTTGACTCCAAAGGAAACCCCAGGAGCAACATATATGTATGTTTGCCTCCTTCTCTGACACTGGTGAAAGTAACAGATTCATAATGATTTGATAGGCTGATATTCACTGAATTTCATATAGCTGAACAGCAGGAAACTGAGTCCCTGTCTTCAATAAGCTATGAACTGGACCCCAAATTGTGAGTATGGAAACCATAGGGATTGTAAATGCACTATGGTGAGAGCTACCATAACGGTTAGATCAGTGTCCTTTGTATGCTTTTGTCAGTGACCAGCAGCTGATGCCAAGGGCAGATATAGAGGATATATGTGGTATTACCTGGCATGCTTTTCCAGCTCCATTTTCCGTGGCTGAGGGATTTTCTCAGTAAGTAGATGCAGAGAGATCACCATGTTTAACAACCTTTGGTGGTGTTTCATGAATTGACCCTTTTGAAATGATTGCTATTTCTGCGCTTCTCATTATCCTGTGTCACAGAGTTCAGTGATACATTTATGTGCTGGGTGAAAAAGTTCTTCCTATTTTTTGTTTGAAACCTGCTCCCAGGCCATGTCATTCTTCCCAGATAAATAATAAGTACGGGACACACTCTATTTGCTTGAGCAACGGTGCTTTGGTTGTCAAGCCCTGTGTTATATATCACTTCAGTCATGCCATTTCCAAAGTGAACTCCTAGTCTGTTTAGCCATCTCCTCATACAGAAGTCATACTACCCTGCTGTCCCACCAGCACTGCTTCTGATTGTACTGTATTCCTTTTGGGCTGACATGAGCAGAGTGGTACTGAGTATTCAATGAATACATGCTCTGGGGATTCATGCAATGGTATAATAGTATTTTCTGGCATTCCTCCCCCCCCCCATTCTTTTGCAAGTAATTCCCAAAATGCCTTCTTGAACATTGAGTTACTTCCAGAGAAGTAACACATGGTTTCAAGAATTATTTCCTGACTGATTATACTTTCTTTAGACTCTGTCAGATATAGTTTATGTTTTTCCCCATGTACATTACTTTGCAGTTACTGACACTGAAATTTGTCTACCATCATTTCCATGTTGTGTAAGCCGTCTGCAGCTCTGCACTATCCGCTTGACTTCATCTTTTCCTTGCAGAAGAGTCTGACTGCTCTGAGTATCTCTGTGCGCCCTGTGTGAATTCTGCTGCTTCAGTTGCTCCCTTTGCTATTTTTAGGTTATAAACTAATATGCTATTTAATACAAGTCTCTCAAATCCTCATTGGATTCTACTGGGAAATTAGCTTCATTGTGAACTTGGACTGTATCTGTATCCTTTGTGTTGTATCTTCTCAGTAGTTGCTAATTCAGGAGAGTATGTTCTCTCATATATCCTGACAACTCAGTCTTTGGTGAAGAGTTTGTTCAAAGTCTTTCAAAAATCCAAGTGTGTACACTTCCAAGATACTATCCTTTTGCTTGCATATTAATGTCATTTATTTGGTAAGAGCAGAATATTTCTCATCTTATGTGAGTTCTACAAGGATTCCTGTGTGTCTGTGTAGGGTCTGAGGCCTGTTACTTGCATATAAACACCAGAGAAGATCTCTATATGTCTATTTACTGGACAAGTTTAAGTCAACTCACACCAGCTGACTTTGAATTTAGGTAATTATATCAATGTAGTTTATTCGGCCAGGGGCAGAGGGAGATTCCACTTCCCATTTGCTGTCTGACAATGGTTACGGTTTTTTTCTTTTGTTTTGTTTTGTTTTAATCAGAGGTAGCTTCCTGATGAAGAGAACAAGGCAATGGATATTTCCAAGCCCTCCTGCATCGTATTACCACCGAGCAACTCACCTAGTGGTAAAGGCTGCATCTGAAGAAGTGGTACCTGGACCTTGAAATGTCTATCCATCAAACTGAGAAGTAAGCACCTTCAGTCCATGCCAAAGATGCCATTATGAGCACACAAGACACAGTCATTTCACTTAATGAAAGGGTAGGTAGCAAGCTTTGGCAAGCCTTGGCAAGCCTTGTAACCAAAGGTGGTTGCATAAATATTTCAGTTTCATGTCTGTTGTGCATGCATAAAGTAACTTAGAGTCCACATTAAAGACTACATATTTGTGTTTATGTGTCAGAATGATGTTTGCTTTGGAAATATCTCTGTGCTACACTTCCAAAACTTAAATGACCCTTGGTTTACCAAGTGCCAGACAGGAATGCAATTGAAGATGGCTGCTGTTAGAAAGACTCCTTGCCTGTTCATTGCTTCTCTGTTTTTCTTATTATTCAACAATATAATTCTCTAAGGAGTAAATTATCTAATTTTATTTATGGATGATATGCACAGATTTTAGATGGATGCGTGTTGAAGTAAATCCTAAATCAAAGCAATTATCAGGATGAATATTTGTCTGAAGCAGTAGATTTTGCCCTTTAAAAAGAGAAGCCCTGATTTAATTTGAAACATGACCATTCAGGAAAGGGGTCATATTGGATCATATCTTGAATTTTGTAGGCAGAACAGGACAATCTCTTACTATATGGCTGTTCTGTTTAATTCATATAAGGTAGATGATAGCCAGACCTTAAAAAAAATCTGTGCTCAGTACCATCAGCCTCAGCTCTGGGCTACTCTCTGCATGAAAGCTGTGAGGTGGAAAGAGAGGTAGAGGCACCGCCACAGCCTGTTCCAGTGAGGAGATGATGTTCCCTTGCTGCTCTGTACCTCATTTTCAATTGTATTGATGGACCAGATGTTCAGGCTATCAGTTTGCTTCCCTAGTGCCCCCCTCAAAGACTCTTACTGAGACTGTCTTAGGGAGCTGCGGATGATAAAGCAACCATTCCCAGTTGTGGTCTCTGAAGTAATATGAAGACATTTATATAATAACATTATTTATTAATATAGGAAGAAGACTGTACATTAAAGCTTATAGTAATATGTGGTGGTTTGGCCCTGGCTGGGGGCCAAATGCCCACCAAAGTCACTTATCACTCCCCTTCTTAAATGGACAGGGGAGAGGGGGAAATATAACAAAAGCCAGTTATAAGATAGAAGCAATTTAATAAAGATAAGCAAAGCAATAGACTGTGCAAAAGCAAAAGCAGAGAGAGAAATGTTAATCTGTACTTCCCACCAGCAGACGATGTTTGGTCTTGGGAAGCAGGGCTCTCTACACTTGGTGGTTACTTCTGGAGAACAGATGCCATGGATGAGTCTTCCGCAAACTTACTTCTTTCACTTTGTTCTTATATCTGAGCTGATGTCATATGGCTTGGAATATCCCTTTGGCCTGTCTGGGTCAGCTGGCTCAGCTGTGTCCTCTCAGTGTCTTGAGGCGGGGAGATATTGGAAAGAACCCAGCCTGGGTGCTCAGCTCAGCAGTAGCCAAAACTGCTGTGTAATCAATGCTCAGCTACAGCACTGCAAAACACAGCATTAGAAAGATGTTTTGAGGAGAATTAACCCCAGCTCAGCCCAAACCTACTACATAATATCATGTATAAAATTGATCCATATTTCCTCAGAACGTTGTAACAGACAAACAGCCTGAAGCCAAGAATGAGGCTGTTGAAAAGTTTATAGAACCACCTATGCAGAAGAAAAGGAAAAGAAAAAAGTGACTTTTTCATGTTCTTACTGGACATGGAGTACCAAGTGGTGTTCAGGCAGAGGTGATAAGAAGGGAAGTTTTGCAGGTGAAAAGCAAGCAAGCTTTGAACATCCTGGCTGGGCCTGGAGTAGAGGAATGATCTGAATACTCCCCTGTGCTGCTCCATTTGCTGTCTGTCAGGGAAAGGGCAGGTGGGAGGACTGAGGAAAAGATGCATGAGGAGGCAGGAACAATCTCAAAAGAAAAGAGAACTCTGTTTGGGAGATGTTATTGTTTAACCTAGAACAACAAAAAAAAAAAACAAACAACCAACAAAAAACCAAACAAACAAAAAAACCAACAAAAAAACCCCAACAACACAAAAAACCAAAAAAAACCCCACAAAACCAAACCACCCCAAAAAACCCCAAACCTAGAAGAAAACTGCTATAGAGGAGGATCTTATTGCTAAATCTGCTCATGTTAAGGCAGTTTCTCTTTTTATTACATTGTTCCATGTCTGCCTATCAACATTTTAAAGTAAGTATTTTATTCTTAAATCCTAACTTGTGTTCAATGTGACTTGCAGTGACTTGGCAGACAGGAGGGCATGCCCCTGTAGGTCTGATACAGGTAAATCCACATTTGCAGTGAGCATATCAGAAATAATGTAAAAATGCCAGCAGGAATTTTAGAAATAGGGGATACAGAGAAACTCACTCTTTGCATTAGTTCATTATTACATGTATTTTGGGTCACAGGAACTGCTTATGTGAAGTAATTAATTGCAGCTGAGTCATAAATATTAGTCTGAGAAACATTCAGCTCATAGTGGAATTTTGAACTTAACTGATGGTTGCAGAATGCACCGTTCTGTTGATAAGGCCAAATTTCACCTGTACTTGCTCCTATGGTTCTTACTGCTCTTCATGTTTAAAGATGATTTTTATCACTGGGGTATGTTTATGTTTCAAAGCATTTGAAGAGATTGCTTTCATGGAGATTAGCATTATTATTAGAATGGTGCTTATTTTACTAATCTCTATTATGCAACTGTTCATTCTTGATTATTAATAGTAATTTCCTTTTGATAGAAACACTTCCACAGCAACCAATTATAGTGCTTTGTGCAAACACAGGATTATGAATTCCAGTGGGGAATAAACAACAAGAGCAGTGGAATTTTAAAAACAAAGAGCTCGTTTTCATGCAAATGCCTGCACGCTAAAAAATGAGGAAAATTACATGCTAGAGAAGCAGAAGTTGCTTCCAATTAGAATGTTTTTCAACAATTTCCATAAAGTGCCTAAATTAAGAACATAGCACTTGCTGAAGCAGTACATCTCATCTGTGTTCTCCCTCTAGCAGCAGCCAATGTCATAGAATCATAGAATCAATCAAGGGTGGAAGGGACCACAAGGATCATCTAGTTCCACCCCTCCTGCCATGAGCAGGAACACCCTACCCTAGATCAGGCTTGCTAGAGCCTCATCCAGCCTGGCCTTAAACACCTCCAGGTCTGGGGCCTCAACCACCTCCCTGGGCAACCCATTCCAGGGTCTCACCACTCTCATGATGAAGAACTGCGTCGTCATGTCCAGTCTGAATCTCTCCACCTCCAGCTTTGCTCCATTTCCCCCCAGTCCTGTCACTCCCTGANTGCACAAGGCTGGTCCCAGGACTGATCCCTGAGGGACTCTGTTCAGGGAGGGACTCTGCTGAGGGACTCTGGTTAGCTGTGAATGGCTCAACCAGTCCTGGGAGAAGAACTGTTATAGGAAAATGTGGCACAAGGTGTGGCAGAGGCTGGTGAGGAAATGCCTGGGACCTGGTCATTGCTCCTGGAGTGCCAGCCCTTTGCCAGGGTGTGACACAACTCATTGCACCCTTGGATGAACCCAGAAAAGTGAGCCTGAAGCAATGCCTGGATGTTGCTGCATCTCAAAGCACAGGTGATGCAGATGAAAGCAGAGGCAGGAATATGCTCATCCTCGGAGTCTACCAGGGCTAAGACAGTCTGAACTTTTAAGCACTGTGCTGTTGTGCAGTTGTGACCTGAACAAAAATCTCATGGGTCCCATTTATCCCATGACTGAAGTTAGCATGCTTGACCTCTTAGTTTGATGCCCTACAAATAGCAATGTCACAGCTGCCTCTTAGCTGCCTGGATTTTATTAACCTGTGTGTTCTGCTCAGCTATCCAAAGAGATTCAAGGAGCTTAAAAAAACAGAACCACCATTCTGGCTGTAAAATAACTATGTCTTCACCTGTCAACTCTGTTCCTACAGGGGCAGACTTGAAGTTTTATAGCCATCTCTGTCTCATCAAGTGACTCCAGTAGCAATAATGGAAATGTAGAGATGCTTTCCCCCAAAAACCTCCCTAAAGGATTCCTTTGCAATTGCTGTATTTTATCCTATGTGATAGTCTCTGATTTTCTCTGCTAGGATGGCTCCACTTTTCCCATGAGGAAGCACCTGATCCTGCTCTAGCTGAAGTGAGGGGCGTTTTTGGCACTTGTTGCAACAAGAGCAGATGCTGACTTGCAGTTCTGTTTGGGGATTTTGCTGTTCAGTGGAACTTGCCTTGGGTGCTGTGCTGCTTTTGTCATGATGGAATTGCTTTAGTGATGCACATGGTCTCTTCCATTTCTGACAGAGCAACATTGTCAGTAAGGTCAACTCTTCTTGTTCTGGGACATCAGGGAAGAAAACGCTGACTTAGAACCAAGACTAGTCCCTGCGGACAGATACTTTATTATGATTTGCAAGCCCAGCACACATCTGCAGATTGTGCCTTAGCAGCAAGCAGGCAGTGTGGCAGGAGGATAAAACCAACAGTACTTTTTTCCTTTTTTTTTTTTTTTCCTTTATTTTTTTCCTATGAGTCTTTTGAAATAGGATACTGATTTTAAGCAGGAGTTGGTTTGGATTCCTTCACTGAAAGGCACTGCCTTGTGAAAGCCTGTAGCTGCTGAGCTGGTTAATGCTTTTTTTCCACATCTGCTTGCTGTTCTGCAAGTGACCCTAGCAGTCCTGTGTTAATCTCTTCATGAAACCCTTTGCTTCTTCTCCAACTGAGTGCAGATTTAAACTTTTATCTTCTATTCACTCATCGGAAAAAACCCTGACTGCACTACAACTGTTTCTGGAAGCTTCTGGCAGTTTGGCTGTGGTGACGGCTTGAAGGGCAGGCTCACAGGACTAAAAGCCACCTCATTTTCGTTTTCACCCATGGCTTGTGTGAAAGCAGGGAAATATGTCGGGCATGAACTGGGCTCTCAGGAAACCCATAATTGCAGGAGAAGAGGATTCTTTAAGTATAGTATGACCTTGACAGTGTAGATCTTTACCTACATATACAGATTCTTGTGGACACTGCTGTCTAGTGATCAGTAAATTAGTCACTGTTAGCCATAATGACATTAAATCTGTGTCTTTTACTGACATGGGATACAGGGTGGGGGGGATCATCTGCTGTCAAATGGCTTTTATTTAGTAGCAGTTTCTGTTGCTTTTCAACACATTTTTATTGTAATAATTATACTACTCTGTGGGCAGCGATTATTTGAACTTGAAGTTTCAGCAGCAGGAAAGAGATCAAATACTGGAGCCGGTCAGGAAAGCTGAAACTACAAAAAAAAAAAGAACTTGACATTTTCCCACTGCTGTTAACTTTTTTTTTTTTTCCCCCCTTTTTTCTCATTTTGCATTATCATTTAGTTCCTGCCCTTCCGACTCTCACCGGGGATAAACCTACTGACCTCATCAGCAGAAGTATTTTTAGATGTATTGTTTCTAGCTAGAAGGTTGCATTGGAAAGGGCTGTTAGCATGTGTTACCTTGAATTTGTGCTTTTTATGATTCAGAATACAGATAACTGCAGCCTCCAGTGGCTTTGAAGAGGTGGCCTTGATACTCTTCTGGTGCTCTTTACAGACAGTCTTGACAGGTCAATGCTATCACTGTCAATGAAGCAGTCTTGAGTTTGGCCACTTTTGATCTGTAACATATTTGCTGTTATTAACAACATTACTAAATAAGCAAAATGGTTTTAACTCCCTAAGAAATAGAAGAAAAGACAATATAACATGCAAATGCACATTTAATAATTAGCATTTGCTATGCAGCATAACAGAGACATCTATCCTCAGAAGACATACCGACCGCTACCCACCTATCTGCACACCTCTTACTCAAGTGATAGTGTTGTAATACAAAAAGTGTTTGCAAAGCTGTGCTGCCAGCTCATTGTTGGACCTCATTTTTCAAATCAAAATGAATGTTGAGATATACATGTATAGAAAAAAAAAAAAATGGAAAAATCAAGTAAATATTACAGCGGGTTTGTTTATTTAACATGGTCGGGTGCACTGCAGATAGTTATCCACGCACCATGCTCTGCCCTTTTCTGCTGGCTTTGCTGACTGTAAAAGTTTGGCCTTAATTTCCTAGACAAAACAGATGGTTGTATCTGTTAGCTGTAGGTTAGGAGGTGTTTTGCATGGAGGAGAACTCTTGGCCCTCAAGGCTGTTGCTCTGAAAGGAATGATGTCTGCATGCCAGGGTCCCCTCTGGTAATGTAACTGTGGCTGCAAAGCTAATGGGAAGTAGGAGTAATTTTTTTTTTTTTTTTTTTTTTTTTTAATACCAAGGAACAGTGACTGGACAAAAATTGTGACAAAACCCAAAGAAATGGACACAAAAATCAATATCCATGACTTGGAAACTTAGGACAATCTAGGATACAGCTCTTTCTCGTAGCTAAGTTTTCTCTGACCGCTGTCGTAGGGTTATTTATTTTTGGTATTTTCAACAGTAAAATAGAGCATTTGTGTGAAATAGAAGCCATTTCAAATAAATGAGTGACAGTCCTCAAATAGTTAAATTGAATGTCAAATTACAAAGTACACTGGTTGATGGCTATGAGACACATGTGGCCAAACACCTTTCGCTTTCCCTCTTCAGGACACAGTCCCTCCGAGCTGAGTGACTCCATCAGAGAGGTTTCAGGTGTGTAATGTGGTGTGGGCCATGTTGTCAGACACTCCTCCAGCTTTTCCAAAGTCTGCAAGTTTTAAAGGCAAGGCAATAGAGGATGTGGTGCCACATCTTGTTGGCCCAGCCGTGAGCATAGGGAGCACCCATATCGTATCCCTGCTTCAAAAAGCTGCTCTTGGAGAGCAGCAGGGCGAAATTTGGTCTGCCTTGAATACAGAGGCATGCCCTACACACCTAGGCCAAGTACTAGCCCCCATTAGCTTTGAACGAGTAGGAGGAAGATACCTGGGTCATATCTGCCTTGTCAGAACCAACCTGCTCTGTGACCAGGACACCCACAGGGCCACTGGGAAAAATAGCATTATTTCCTGTGCAACTTCACCTCCTTCTCATTGCCCCTGTTTGTTGCAAAGTTCTTTCTGCTGCTTTGTAGATGGTATTATATACATATATATCAAACACTTATTGCCTGTACCTGTATGGATACCTATTGTGTAGCAAAAATAAACAGAGGAAGATAATTAATCCTGGAGCCCCAGTTCCCTCATGAAAAATCTATGAAGAGTTTTCCCTGCTATGTTTCCAGGTAAGAGAAGAGAAGACAATATTCACTACAAGTGAAAATCCCCTTTCCTGGTGCAGAAGGAGCTGAAAGATTTTCCTTTACATCTAGTAAATACAGCAGTTTGCACCTGCTGATGCTGTTGCTATGGCAATTGAACTTCACGCTTATGTCAGAGACAGCAAAGCCTTGGGAGTATGTACAGAGCAAACACAGCAACAAGGGGCTCTGAGGGGTGCTGTCAAGCAGCCTGGGACTTCACCTCACTGTTTCCCCATCTGAAAAATAGGTAATTTTAACTTCTGAACAATTTTGGAGTGAACCTCCATTGGGCAAAGTATGTTGGTTAGGAATCTTCTTGTCAGTGGGTTGTATTTGGGCTGCTTGCCCATGCCTCTGGGCATGTGGCCTTCAGGAACTGATCACATTTTTGGGACTCAGTCAGCCCAGGCTGCTCTGATGCCTTGTTCTGTACTAAGGCTGCCCTTCTTTGCATCCTGTTCCCTCTGTTGGCCAGATGTATGGATCATGGTTAGGCAGCCGTAGGCTGTTTTAAAGTGCTCGCTATTTCCTTGATTTTCCTTGCTGGTGCCTACATCTTCCCAAGGTACCCTTGCATGTTGTGTGAATCCACCCCAAACTGCCAGGGGCCATTTGACTGACAGTGCAGCAAGATGCAGGCAATCTGCCCCCACTGCCTTGCTTCCCAAATGTCTCAAGCAAACGAACATTTTGGCTGAGGACTTCCACATCAGATTTAATTCCAGAATGGCTTTTCATTGTTCACACACAATTAATGAGCTAGGAAGTGTGTGTGGTGCTATGAACACCCAGAGCTCCTTCTTGGCTCAGCCACTACTATATTATGAGAGCATCGTATATGGGGATATAACAGGTTGACCTTAATTGTTGTTCAGTGTCCCATCTTGCCAGACATTGCATATATCAAGAAGGACATACTTGCCCTGGAGAGAAATCCCTGATTATCCACATATTTCTGGAAATGAGAGAGGTGTGTGATGTGGTGGGAGGTGCAGCTAACAACTTTAAAGTGCGATGCATTCATTGGAAGAAAAGAACTTTAGTTGTACAAATAGTTACTTCTCTTAAAAAGATAATTTTCTTTGGAAAATAAACTGCCAAATATTAGAAGAGGATAACTGATTAAATTAAATACTAATCAAGCGAGCTCTGAGGCAGCATGTTAGAATCGTTAGCCTCCAGGACCTTGAAGAACTGCTTTTCTACTTCAGGAAATAAAGAATAGATGATGGAAAAAAAGTGATCTTCTTTAAGCTACTTACCCCTAACTCTGCTAGCCTCAAATTACCTTGAATGAGAGTCATCACATTTAATGTCAGTGTCTGCATCTCATTTAGCATGTTTATTCCATCTACTTTTTCTAAGTTACCTTTGTAGTTAGTGGAGAAACACGATAATTTCTCTCATCTCAAGGCAGACACATAACCTTGATCTATTCATCCGACAAGTGCCTGTTTCTCTATTTCCCAGGTGCAGCTGGTGCCATAAGTGGGTATGAGGATGGTCTAAACTGGGCCTTTCTAAGCTTAGATGAAAGAGATCTCAGGTATCAAAGAAGCAGAACAGCAGAAAGGTGAGCAAGGCTGAAACCTTGTCATGATCAACTTGTATGCCCTGAAGGATTCAGGCTTGAATGCTTGTGGTAACTTAGCATGAAATAAACAAAAGGAATAGGTGAGAGCAGATGTTGCTGAGCTCTGATTACCTGACTCCCCCGGATACCACATAAAATGGGAGAATGTGTTCCTTTGGATCTTTTCCTTCTGTATTGGTCCTGTCTAGCAATAGATTCTTACAATGCATACCATCTCTTTCTATGGTGTCCCAGGTTGGGAACTATAGGGTTAAAATAGTCCTCTAGGGACTTGAAGATTTTGTTGTTCAATCCCACAATTCTGCTATCTCTTCATAAGCTCACGGCAAGGCCAGGTCGCTCTCCTTTCCTCCCCCTCCAGCCTTGCGCCGGGCAGGAGCTGCGTTATCGGGATGGACATGTAAGGATAGGCCTGGTTGGGGCCTCCAGAGGCTGTGCTTAGGCCTCTTGGATGGCGGAGGCATGGGGGGGAGAACTGGAGCACTGGGGATGATAGATTTAGTTTTGGGCTGGGGGGAAATTCAGGGGATTTGCTTATGGATTTCTGTCTCTGCTTTGTAACTTCTATCTGTAACACTCTCTCCAAATACAATTCTGTTTTTTTTCTTCAATTCGTTTGAGAGCTTCACTCTGTCAGCTCTTTAAACCCACGACATATGGGTCTCCACAAAAATAATTCTTCTAGTCTCTGATGGGGACTGTCACAGATCAAATAATAAACTGACCTGTTTATGTAATTATAATGAAATAAACTCCTTTTATGGCAGGAAGAAGGTAACATGTGCAGCGACTAAAGGAAGAGTCTTCCCTTCTCACCTTTATCTTTGTATTTCAACCAAACAGGTCACATACATATTTTGAATTAGCTCCCACAATATGTCATGGGAGCAGGGTTGAACCAGACATTAGTTTTAATAAAGAATCAGTCAAGAATCTAGCTCTGAAGGAACTTGAGTGGGACTGTCACTGATAAACCTTTGGCATCCTGGCATCAGAACATATACCAGATGAGGACAGAGAGGTGGACTCTATCACCTGTGCATATTGAAGGGGGCAGGCAGGTCATTGAGATATGTGCAACTGCATTGAGAAAGGGACAGGAATTAAAAAAAAAAAACAAAAAACATTTAACCTCCTACTGCACCCTCAAAGAAAGTGTTGCTTATGCTTTCACCTTCCATCCATGCACTGGTTTCCCTTCAAAATGAACATACTGTACTCTGCAGAGGCGGACAATTTGCTGAATTTCATTTCACTTCTTCAATCTGCTTAATGAATAACAATGAGTTTGAAGGTTTTGCTGGATTCCAACACTAAGCTGAAAGCTGCATTAACAGGTCTTCAAACCTTGCTTGATTTCGATTCTGCCTGAATCACCTGCCTTTTGCCTGTCCTTGCATGGCTAACTTCTATGCTGCCAAAGCTGACAGTCTCTCTGTTTTTCCCTAAAATTCAGGAACAAATAGTTCCATAGAATATTCTTCGAAAAGATTTATAACACTGAAAGTTACTGCATGGACAGATTTCACTCTCCTGGTAGTTAACATGACTAATTTCTGGATCTGATAATTGCTATATGGTGGTGAATTCATCACTTCAAAACAGAAAGAGATGTGGGTGTGTTTATGTGTGTGTGCAGGGCAATAATGTGGATCAGCCATCAAAAAAAAGAGCGTGTCTTCAGTCTACTACTGACTTTGACAATTTTCCAAATTGAAGCAGGGACCCTCTGTTCTACTAACAGATGAGCAAACACTTAAAGCTCAATCAAATGTTGATGACCTTTCGGAGCCTGTCCACCATTTGTGCTGGGCAGCTGAGCTCTGTTATCAATGGCTGGGAAAGGGTAAAGGTGCCTGCAGAAAGGACCCAAATACATGTGGCTAGATTCACAACTAGTGTTTGTAAATGAGAAGTCCACATTCTGGCAAGGGCAGTTGTGGTTATTCAGGGTGAATCTGCAGCGAAGACGCGTGATCAGGGTAGAGGTAGAAATAGATTCTAAAACAATCCTTCTTCCCTAAAGTAATTCTTATGATTTCTGGTTATCCTATTATTTAAATATGCTTGAATAATTTGATAGGTAAAACCACATGTATTCATAACCCTTTTTTATTTATAGATTCTACAAATAGTTATTTAGAACTAAATTCTTGAGTTAGTCAGGACCAACATACTTCAGACATTTCCAATAGGACCGACTGTCTACAGGATCAGCTTAACCACTCATTAGGTGGAGATGGAAGGGAAGACTTCTATCCTGGGCATTTTTCATGGAGTGTGGGAAATGGGAACACCTGAAGATTATGAGGATGCTAGACTGCCTTCACTGAAAAACAAATCTTCTCTTAAGAGATAGTCTAATCTTACAAATCACAAATGAATCCCACTGAATTTGAGTCATTCTGAGACAAAACAAAATTTCTCAAGTGTTTCTCATACCCCAGGAAGACTGTAGAAGTGGAAATTTTCAATATTGGCCTAGACAAGACCTTGAACGATGTTTTGGAGTTAACCTCGTGTGGAACAGCAGTTTGGACTAGAAGTCTCCTCCAAGCTAAATTTCCCAGTTAATACATTTTTCTCTGTCAGGGATTCTCACCAGACAGTTTCCATCTTTTCTGAAACACAGTGTACGTACTCAGGCATTGAACTACAGCTCAGCTCTGAACAAAAGTTATTTTGGATGTTTTCTAATCCTGTTCACACGCTTCAGTGTTAATTTCATGTAACAATCATGCCTCATGTTTAGCCTATGATAGAGGCACCACAAACTCTACATCCTTTCCTGCACAATTCCTACCAAGTTTTTCCCCACAAGAAGGGCTGTACATGGTTCTTGTTGTGTACCTGAAGTAACTTGCATTTATCTCACTGATTTATGTGTTTTTATTTCAGCCTACATCTCCTGTCTGTATAGATAATTTCGAATTCTAGCCCTGTCTTTTGATGTACTTTCACATCAAAGTCCCCTCAAAGCTTGATATTCAGATTAAATAAGCAAGAGGTTATTAAACACTTCCTGATATCTCTCTCTGTTACATCTACTTCTTCAAATAAGCCACAGAGGAAACATGAGCTACTTCTGAGCTACATTTTCACTGAGAAAATCCTCAGTTATGGCCACTCACAAATGAAGGCAATGTCATGCTCCAGATCATGAGGCAGTTGAAAGCCTGCCTGGGTGAAGGGTCACATCCTGAACCAAGCCAGCTAACACACTTTGAGACATACATTCCCTGACTGAAGGGCATTGGTGTGGAAGGAATGGTGTGCCCACAGGGAGATAAGCCTGGCACTTGCAGCACAGTGCCAAGAAGTATGTATGAACATCTTCTGTTGAACTGCTGTGTTCCTTTAGAGAACCATGCTGCCTGACTCCTCATGCTGCAGGGTGTCTTGGCTGTCTCTGTCCCTCAGTCCCATGAATTATTTGCCTAATGTTTTTATTTCGCCCACACAGAAGAGTATCTGTGCAGCCAGTTAATATTAACCAATATATAGGTTATAGCTATGAGAGTCCTCAGTGCTAAACCTCATTTTGATTGCTGTCTTGGTGCTTCTAGGAGCTGCCTTGCTCTCCCTGATTTTCAAATATTATGGAGTCCCAAAGACTATACAGCACATTTATCAAGTGAACAAAATTTGTTCCACACTGATAGCTCTCTCTTGGAATGCAGCTCTGAAGCTAAATGCTTTTGCCGTGCACAGGTGTCATGCCTCATAAGGTTACCAAGAGCCAGACATGCAAATGACATGAGCCTATTAAAGCAGGAGCGGGGGAAACTTACACGGTTATCTCCAATTAGTTGAGTACATGAGAAATATTTCTTTAAAAAGAACTTTCAGACTTTTAATCACTTTGAATTGTTGGCTCCAGCTCTTCTCATCTGAATGGCTGGGCATATAAAGTACAAAGCAGACCTGTAACATTAGCTTTGCAAGGACCCAAGGGCTGGACCATAAAATCATAGAATGGTAAGGTTGGAAGGGATCTCAAAGATCATCTAGTTCCAACCTCCCGTCATTAGCAGGGACATCTCTCACTAGTACAGGTCACTCAAGGCCTCGTCCAACCTGGCCATCTCTGCACAAATCAATCCTTTGGAGAATATAAATAAATCTGCCATAGATTTGCATCAAGTTAGTGAATATAGGCAGCTATGTCCATACAGTCAACTCATAACCATGTGGATGGATTGTTGGGTTAAGAAGGGGCTGTTTACTTCCATGATGATAGAACTGGCCCTGAGCTGATTCCCTTACTACCGGTTGGAATTTTTGCACCAAACTCCCAGTTTCAAGAAACTTCTTTGTTTTTTCAGACCCTTGTAAGTTCATGAAGGTGTCTTCGCACAAGTATGAGTATGTGTTGCCAGGCATGGGATGGACTGTTGAAGAGAGCAGAATGGATATTTCTTCCCCTTGGTATTGCTTCTCTGTAAGCCAGATAAGCTACTGCAGATAACAGAAACTTAGCTGTACAAGTAATATTTTGTAGTTAAACAACTACATTAAATTGAAAATTTTGCTTACAGTACTGTGGCCCTACTGGCACGGTGCTTATTCTCTTGCCATTTCTTCCTTCTTTGAGAGCTGGGCTAGAGGAAAGGTTGGGGAAACAGTTTCTCGCAACACGTCCTACCTAAAGTCTGAAATGGCAGCTCAGATTAGAGGAGGTCCTGTGTGGACTCAGTGACTTTTTCACTGGAGCGATAGACCTACTTCTTCCTCCCATGTTCTCTCTTCCTTCTGATCCTCTGACAGGCTGTAGCTATTCCAGATACGATCTTCCGCTAAGCTCATTCCGCTAGAGAAAAAGCCAGACTGTTTCCACTTTCAGAGACTGTAGCAACAGGACAAATTTCAAATACCTGTGTGAAAGGCATAAAACTCCTGCTTCTGCATTAGTTCAGTTCACTGTAGAAATATATTTTGTGTATCCAGCTACAGATTTAGATGCAAGTCTCACAAAGCCTTTATGTGGAAACTGTGATTCATAAGCATACATGACTGATATCGGGTGTATTTTTTTACTTGGAAATCATACCTTTTCTCTCAAAGATAAAACTTTTTGAATAACTAATGAGGTAGATTTAAGACTCAGTGTTTAAATGAGAAGATGGTATGAATCCATAGGAATTCTGCTTTTCAGGGCTGAGCCAGGTGCAAGGGTTTTCCTGGTTGGATCTCAGGGTAAAGCCTCCAAAGGGTATCTCTACTCTGCTGAACTGATGTGTAACAGAGCCTACACCCATACTTGCACCCTTACTGACAATTTTCTGGGGGAGATTCAGATCATGTACTGAATTCCTAATTGTAAGTGTCTTCATCTGAACTAATCACACTGGGCTCTCTTTTAAAATCAATGGAGTGAAATAGGGCAATTTTAGGCTGTGAGTCATTTGACATATCTTAATATCTACTTTAGGATGAAGTGAATCATGCATGCTCTAGAGCTGTTCTTTCTAAATTTTTTTTTTTTTTTCATCTCAAGACAGCTTGGGATATTAAACTGATCAGAGATATCTACACAGCTTCCTTCTCTTTTGCCCTAGACTGCATCCAGACCAGAAGAGCTCCTCTTAGCCTCTGAATACATAAGTTTTGCTTCAACTTTTTCATGCACCTAATTTCTGGTTTGGTCACTGCTTTGCCATGACTTACAATATGTTCACTGGTGAAGTCCTTTAGGAATGATCTCACAACACTGTCTTCCTACATTCCTCCATCATTCTGCAAACATTTCCTCCCCATACTGCTAGGGAGCTGAGCAAGACCTTATAATATTTCCAGTGCCTTGCAAATGTCTGCAGCCTGCAAGAAAGTTTTCTGTTTGCTTCTGGCTGTCTTCTACTCCTTCTTTGCTTCTACCACCATAGTTTCATGGTTTTTCCAGCTGTCACCTTGTTAGGTGACAGTTAAACACAGTCCTGTCCTCAAGCTGAACAGGAAGAGTACAGCAAGCTTTCTAATTTGGGGAGAAGGAGACATATTTCAAGGTCACATTCTTCGTGAGGCTGCTCCCAAGCGAGCCCTGCAGAACTCAGAAGGAGCCCTCTTGTGGAGAGCTCATTTATTAGCACCTTCAAGGGATGGTAAGAGAGACTTGTGTGGGCCTTCAGCGTTCCCAGCACAATGTGAGAATTCCATTCTCTTGAACCTTGATAGAATTTCAAGTATGTCTGCAATGCTGATTACCCATAGATATATCACTTCCATAATACCACTGCCAAATTCCCCTGGCAGGGGAAGCTTGTATCACTACAGCATTTATCTAGGTACTGAAGGCTAACTGGATTTCAGATAGCAGTAATGACTTGTTTGTCCATTGATATGGCATTGGGGTGATAGCTGCCTGGGGCAAGCTCATGATACAGACCCACAGGAGTTTGTTCCCTCCTGCAGAAGTTCTGGAGCCAGGCTACAATTTTGTAGCATGTGAATTTGCTTGCTCCTGAAGAAATGCTTTGCAGGTGGGGCAAAGAGGCAATCACAGCATGCATCATGCTGTGCAGATATGTGATACCCTCTGCTCTTGCAGATCCCTGAGGATTCCTGAAAATCCTGAAGTGTTTCTTTCCCCATCAGTCTTTCTGCATGAGGGCTTCAGCAAAAACTGGGAAGCTGGATTGTTTCACCCTGCTATGAGAGGCCTTTCTGAGTGGTGCAGAGGGCTATTGAACCATCATTCTAATGTGAGGCAGCAATTTCCATCTTTCAGAGCTGCAGAGAGCAGAAGGATGTATCCATTGCTGCTGTGCCAACTGCTGAGCAAAGAAATCATCTCTCACACCTTGAAAAGTCTTTGCTTTTACATCCACTGCACAAGGGTGCCTGCACTAGCTACCTGAACGGCACACTTATCCCACAAACTGGAATGAGGACGGGTCTGTCTTGAGCCATAAATTGACTCGGTAGAGATGGAAAAGGGACAATCACACAGGCTGAGCCAGAGAAGTGCTGTGCTGACAGACTCCTTCTTTTCTCTAAACAGCAAAATCCGAAGATGTATGAAACCATGGGTTGGGATGCCACTTCTGAGAGATGTCCAAGGAACTTAGGATCACAAGGTTAATATACCTGACTTGGATTTTTCACTCATATCATGCAGGAGCTTTTGACATCTGACATCCTTTTCTAATGCTCCAGTAACTTCCTGTACTTTTTAACTGTTTGTTTTGTTGTTTGTCAAAACAAAACCAACAAAACGAACCAAACGCCCCCCCCCCCTTTTTTAAAAAGAAAATAAAATTTCCTTTAAAGAAGATGGAAATTACTGTGGTCTAAAATACTTCTGGAGGAAATGTAAGAAGTAAAAACAGGGGGACAGATTGCAATCTGTTGCTAGTTTCAGAAAAAAAACCCAACAACCCAGCAGTTCTATTACTAAAAAGGAATCTGTAGTGCAATATTAAAAGATAAATTTCTCTGAGAAAGAAAGTGCTTTAAGAGGGATGAATATTCTATTGCATATATGAGACTGGTGTTCATCCAGGAGAAAAATAGGACCTTTTATTAAGTCATGTGAAACATTTTCAGCAGTAGAAAACGTTACTCATTTACATTCCACCAATTTCTATTCTTGTAAATATTTTCTAAAGCAGAGAATGGTTTCAGGCTAAGAGAACCCATTCACTAGAATTACTTTTCTCTTTGGTTTGCACATTACATATCGGCAAAGATGTAGCTCTGCTATCTGCTGAATCAGAGCAGTATCTAACAACAAAGACAGCCTGTCTGAAATAAAGAGTCTCCTTTGTTGAGGAAGAGATAACTCAGTGAAGAAGTGGCAAAGCTCTAATAAAAGTCTCAGTCCTGAGAGATGTTTATCATTCTGACATTGATCCATCACGGCCCTCAGTTTGAAAACTGTGAACCTAATTGTCTGTACTGTCAAACACTTACTTAGGCACAGTGCAAGAGCAAAACATCTTAGATCCTGCAGGATTCAGGTCCAAGTGAGAAGACAAAATGACTTGAGTGCAGCTTCTGGGAATGACAGAGGTTTCTGAAATGCTAAGACAGCTGGAGAGGCAAAAAATGTCGACCTCATGAAGTACTCAATTTATGTGCAGTTGGTGTGTGAGCCATTTTCTTTAATGGATAATAACTAGTGGGGTAGCTCTGTACTAACCAGCTGGTATCCTGTTCTTCATCTTTACAAGCAGGCTGGAAGCAATTATAGTTAATCTTGTTATACATACTATGTGGAAGACTGAGGAGTCAAAAACATCACCTGGCACTTGCTGCATATTCTTTTGCTCTCTTCAATTAATTAATTAGTTTGCTTGTTTATTTATTTTAGGGGAGAGTCAGAATATTCCTTATCTTCTTTTAAACATTAGCATCCCGAAGCTTTCATTCTCTTGCAGATTCTGGAATTTTTCTTTCTGACCTCAGTGTTTCAGATGCGATGTCTTGAATTCCCTGACAGATTTGAAAATTATGACAACAATGACATTAAAAATCTGATAGTTTATTTTTTCAAGGATGCTTCTCACTCTCTATTTCTTTGACTGTGCTGGTTTAAGGCTAATTGGAGTATTTTAATAGAGAAAATTATATTATNACTTTTAAATTCTCTGATTTTTACATTAATTCTTATCTTCATAAAACTGGAATGACAACTGCAAAGAATTGCATGACTATATCCACGGAAGTCCATTTGAATTTTTTGGAACTGACCACTTAGGCTGCTTTCAATGACCATTGTCTACTTACTGCTTTACAGACATTTAAACCTGATCATTTCCAGTCAGACTTTAGTGGATAGCAGTTATTCCTCAAAAGTGTCTAATCCTGGATGCCTTGAGAGAATGATCAGAGTATTTTATCTGATCTCCAGCCACTCACAGATGAGGGGCTTCCCGTGGGGATGCTTCCTTGCATCATTTCTTGGCAACCAGCTCACTGAGGACTGTCCTAAGCTTAACAATCTTCCAAAAACTTGTACCAGAAGTTTTCTGGAGATGTCTTCCATCTAATTTATCTTAGAAAGGCAGTATCCTTTCCAAATCGAAAGCCAGGAGTCACTGCATGATGTGGATCAAAACAGATGCATGTGTTTGTTTTTGTTTGTTTTTGTTTTTTTTCTTCATGAAGTCACACTGGAGAAAAAATATTAAATTGGGATTTAGTTTCTCTCTACACATCTGTCTGGCATCCAATGAGTCATGAATTGGCCAAAATCTGAGGGGATGTGGTGGCTGGAGCTGCTTTTGAGACACCCTTTTCCCATGCTTAGGATCAACAAAAGTGACCAATAATTGTCTCTGTGCTGAGCCACAAGCATGCACACAGGTGTCCTGCACCCATTTTTCCTCTGGAGCCTGGGTAATATTTCTTAGTCAATCCACAACTGGTGCTGCATGTGCAGAAGTATGTGATGACTGCCAAAACATTGTTTTCCTCCTGGATATTGTCAGGCTTTTCAGGGAAAGGGCTAGGGCACATGGAAATATCCTATGGTCTGTGGGCTGCCAGCTGGACCACTGTGAATAGAATATCATGGGGCTGATATTGGCGCATGAGCACAGACAGAAAGAGGTCATCCTTTTGTGTAAAACAGCAGAATGGTGATTCTCTTGTTTCCTAATAAGGAAATTTTACAGAGAAATTTAATTTAGCCAATTTATGCCTCAAATTGCTATTTAAATGTTTTTGTCTCTTAATTAAGTTCATCTGCCAGAATTTAACCAGCGAAGTGTATCTAAGAGCTCTTTTGCTGGCTACAAAGACTCATCTGTGAGAACATTTGTTTGTTAGATTTTTGGTTTTGCTGTGTTTGGATTTGTCAGTCAGCATCATCAAAGGTTTAGGACAGGACTTCTGGTTCATATAAGGAAGGCTTTGAAATATGTAACGGTCAAAGCTTAAGTTTGGATAATGATATCAGGAGTTTCCACACATCCCTCCCCCTCTAAAACTCAAAAGCACAACAGATCAGAGGTGGATATAGATTTGCTGATCTTCATAATAGCTACCTTAGTGAACCTGAACCCAAATTCCATAACCCGAGATGAATCATCGTCTCGCAACAGAGTCATCCAAAATTTGGCTTTGTGTAGTTGCAAGGGAAAATTCCACAGCTTTGACATCTCTTTGATTTTGTTGTGCTTACACGGTTAATTTTTAAAAGGCAAAACAGATGCTACTCTGAGAAAATCTATGTAAGGAAATTAAATGGAAAAAAAAAAAGATGATCGCTGGCTGAACTAGAACAAAAGGAACAGTACAGAAACCAATTTTTGATTTTTTTATACACTGCAAGTATCTAGCAACTAATACTGTGCTCATCAGAAAAAAAAATAGGAATGAGAATAACCTCTTATGCCAGCAAGAGATCACTTTAATTTTTTTTTTTTTTGTTCTTTTCAGAAAAGTTTTGAGAAACTATATGGGTAACTGTAATTTGAAGTGGTTGTTCTTCCTTAGATTTTGGAAAAGAGAGTCTTCAATGAAAAAAAACCCTGAAAAACCACAAGCTGCCCCCCAAATTATATTCAGTGTTTGAATATACTGTAAAAATACTGTTGTGAGATAGTGTTGTGAGTGCGTGTAGTCCTGCCTCTGTATTTCAGTATTCATACAGATCACCTCTCATTTTCTTTTCCCTCAGTCATGAAGAATTGTCTGCACCTGTCTGAATTCAGAACTGCTGTTGTTATTTATAAAATGCCTGCATTTTTCATATATTTACCTCTACAAATTACAGATAATGGAAGCCCAACCTGATGGACAATGAGGCAATTGCTACAATGCAGCTTTTCAGTCTGTGCCTGTTGGGAGCTGACTACTCCCAGAACATTGGGTCCAGATTTTCATTAAACATTTCCAACAAATGTGTAAATTGTTCCAGACATTTGGGGTAGTGGAATATTTCTAATCCTGAACAGCTCAGACACAACTCTCCAGCAATCCTAAATAATAAGAAATGGTCAATCTTCCAGTGTGGTTAGGTCTTGAAGAACTTAATCAGGAGACTGAAATCTCCAAGGTTCACAATGTCCATAGATCAGGAGGAATCAGCATGGCCATAGAGGTGGTTTGCTGCGTACATTTTCCAGCCACATTGTACTGGAGAGCCTCTTCTACTCCTTATGCATCTTCTTAGCTTTATAAATCCAATGGGAATAATGGTCAAAAGGATGTTTTGTATATTCGTACAGTGCTTGGTGAAATGAGTGGTCCTTTTTGATGCTAGATGTAGTGGGAGAGAATAAGGAAAAGAAGATCCCAGACTTACAGATTACTTTGGATTGGGAGGGACCCTCCAAGATCATCTTGTTCAACCCCCTTGCAGTGAGCAGGGACATCTCCAACTAAATCAGGTTGTTCAGGGCCCCATCAGGTTTTGACCTTGAATATCTCCAGGGATGGGGCCTTAGCCACATTCTTTAACCATATCAAGTATTTCACAATTATCATTGTAAAGAGCATCCCTCTTATACCCAAGATGCTGGTAGGTGATGGCTAAGGAGGAGTTCAATTCCTGTCTGGACATTCCCAACTAACCCATATAAAGTGAAACCACTTTATAAATGTATATAGAGAAATTCATAGGCAAACAGGCAAGAAAGTGGCCTCATAAAGACAAAGGGCAGAATGCAATCCTGCAGTGAGCAGGCATGTTTGCAGCAGGAGAAAATAAGTAAACGGGAGATACATCCATTTACATGGACTGAATTTGCTCTGCAGAATAAAAAAGGCTGCTAGTTGTTAGGAAATGGCACTGTCCTTGTACCTTAGGCAATCACTGTCCTAAGAATTCTCTGAAGAGATCTCCAGAAAATGAAAAGAGCAAGTGTCAGATATGGTTTTTAAAGAAGATTATTTTCCCAAACAATCTTTCATGTATAGGCAAAGTGATTCTGTCCCATCTCAGTCTTAGAGTTTGTTACAAGATTTGCCATTTTTCCAGTCTTCAGTGAGGAGAATAATAGTTTGCTTCTTGCTTCACCTTGGAGCGAAACAGTGAAACCCAGAATTATTGCCACCAAACAGATGGGGATATTTCTGGTGAAGATGAAAAAGCAAAGACTTAATAAATGAAGAGCATTTGAGAAGTGAAGGTTAAAGCAGGCTCTGCTGCACTGTGTTTGACATTACAATTTTAGCAATGTAGGCAGTTTTACACACATTTTTTTTAGTGTTTCAACTGCTGCAAAATCTCTGAAGGGGAAAGTAGATGTTGTTCATTGTTCATCACAAAGGACCTACCTGATAGGGATGCAGTCTGGTCACAAACCTGACCACACTCCAAAATTTCTGATCTCCCTCATCTCTGTCTTGGCCAAAGGGGTGCAGTACTGCCATTTATTTTTTCTTTCATGACTGTACTATTTCCCTTCTTGGGGGTCTGTCCCTGCTGGGGCCAGCCAGTCTGTCTCAGTAGTTGTCCTGAGACTGAGAGGCGGCCGGTCTCTGACTTCGCTTTCCCCTTTCTCTGTGTTAGGAGGTGCTGGCGGATAAGGTCGCCAGTGACCTTATGTTTGTGGTCAAGGGCTGCACCTGGTGCAAGTGTGTGGAAATCAGGGTAGGGGGCAGAGAGACAGAGTTCCAGGACAGCCAGTGTAGGGACAGCTGCACTAGGGTACTCTGGATATACCCTGCTAGCTGTTCTTACCTACCTAACCTCCTCATTTGATTTATCTTCTTTTCTGGAAACAATCTGACTGTGGTGACACAGTCTCTGCTGCTCAGATTAGTCATTTTCTGTTACTTGGGTTAGTCATTTTCTGTTCAGTGCTCTTTTGGTTGAGCAAAAAGTTCCAACAGAGGAAACTCAATTATCGTTTTGTGTATGTGGCATGTTTTTTTTTGTTTGGTTGGTTTATTTAGGTTTTTGTTTGATTTTTAGATTTTTGTTTGTTTGTTAATTTTTTAAGCTAAAAGTGTACTTATTCCTTCAATTTCTAATCAGTTTAAAGTTTTCTTCCAGAGTTAGTACATGGACAATATTGTCTCTTGAGACCAAATATGAAGAATTTCAGACCCAACAGAGCGTCAGCAGCCTGTGAAAACCAATGCTTCTAATAGAAACGTATAGATTTTTAAATCCAGAAAGGACAATGTAAATGTGTCATGTGACCTCTTGTATAATATGATCCGTAGGCTTTTACTTAAAAATTCTCACTCACGTTAAGTAAACCAAATAATTTTAGTCTCACTTCAGCAACTTGAGATTTAAATGCATACTCTCATTTTGTTTTGTTTTTAATTTTAACTTTCCCCAGTAAGTAGTTACTTTTGCCATTGCAATATTTTGCCCATTTCTATTGTGAGTTTACCACAACTGTAATACACATCTGTCTACTGAGTCTTCTCTCATCCAAGTTCTTACAACTGAGTAACTCACACCCATAAACAAATCATTTCCTCCTCTTATCCTGCCAACTAACCAGAATGAACTCCCTTACGTTTGATGGAAGAGCTAGGCTTTTATAGACCTTGAATGATTCTTGTTGCTGTGTAGTGGGTTTTTTTAATTGTTTAGCTGGTGTGTCAGCATTTGTTCACTTGCAGAGAAAGTGTTCTTTCCTTTTCTGGTTGGAAAGTATGTAGAGCATGTTTTGTGGTCCCATCCATCCTTGAGAGTACTGATGTTGGCTAACAGAATTCCTTTTCATCAAAGTATTTTCTGTTTTTACCTATACAGAAGTCCTTCAATTCATGAAAATTTGTAATGGGTAAACAAAACAGTGAAGATATACAGGGGCATATGCAAAGGAGGGCCTTTTCTTTATGGTCACTGGAGGAGGTATCTGTAACCTACATGAGTTATTTGGCTCTGCAGGATGCCTTTTTTTTTTTTTTTTTTGCTGCTGGAGCAGCTCTCCTATGAGGACAGGCTATGAGAGTTGGGGCTCTTCAGCCTGGAGAACAGAAGATTTCGAGGAGACCTTGTAGTAGCCTTCCAGTATCTGAAGGGGGCCTACAGGAAGGCTGAGGAGGGATTATTTAAAATGTCTTGTAATGACAGGACTAGGGGCAATGGGTTTAAATCAGCAGAGGGGAGATTTAGACTGGAAGTTAGGAGGAAGTTCTTTACAGTGAGGGTGGTGAGGCACTGGAACAGGTTGCCCAGGGAGGTTGTGGCTGCTCCCTCCCTGGAGGTGTTCAAGGCCAGGTTGGACGAGTCCTTGAGTGACCTGAGCTAGGGGGAGGTGTCCCTGCCCATGTCAGGGGGCTGGAACTAGATGATCTTTGAGGTCCTTTCCAACCTTACCATTCTATGTTTCTATGATCTTCATGTCCTAGTCCCTCAAGCAGTTAAAAGTTGTCGTTGGTTTTGGAAGGAAAAATCAATGGATTGTTTCATAGTATTTTGGAGACAAATTTAGGTGGAAGAACTTAAAGTCTATCCACTCCACCTGCCCCTGTAATCAACTTGAAAGCACCAGAATGCATCGACTGACTTCTTTCTGGATGCACATTAGTTTTGGCAAATGACAGAGTTCTATGTAGAACTGCTCGCCATGGAGAGGATAGTCCCAAACAAAACCATCATTCTCCGTCTAGGAAAAATCTTGTCAACTAGTTGGTCTGAAATTTACTGTCTGGAGTTGTTTTCATCAACTCCCCAGATTTAAGCAACTTCAGATTTTCTGGATACTTAGATCAAATTTGGAATTTGCAGTTGAGACCTCTTCCTGATGACAGAAGGTTTCAGAAATGTTCGACCCTCAGCATATGTTACATGCTACGATCATGACAATAAAGGTTGTATTTCAGAGGATGCCTGTTACAAGGTGCTGAGAGTGGATTTCTGTATAAATTGTAATTAGCCCTCTCTAAAGAGAAAGAAGTAGCAATATTTGTTTGTGTCCATATATTGAAAAGTATCCTGGAAAAAAATTCAGCAAGGTGCAAGCATTTGTCCATCTGTGTTATACCCCACCCTGCGTTTACAGATGGTTACACAGAAAAGTGAATCAGAGAAGATAGTCCAGTAGCAATGAGCTTGGAGTGAAGAGGAAGAGAAAGCACAGTCCTGTCAGCACTGTGTGAAAACCAGCAGAAACTTTGGGCAGTACAGTTTTCCCTTCAGTGGCTAATCAAGAGACTTTCTTCACATTATTGCTTCGGCTTGTCTATTCTCTTATTCTTCCTCCATCTCTTTGCTTGTCTTTGAAACTAGTTACTGATGTGTTTGGGAAAGGGTAGCTCCTAGTCATTGGCAGATTAATCTGCCTTGTCTCTGTATTTTGCCCTTCTGAAGGAACGTGCTTCCTCCTGCTTTTCCTTTTAGACTTCGCTGATACTTTTTCTGATGATTAAATGTATAATTTTATACCTTTTAATGAGTGACAAGTAGATGTCTTTTAGCCCGACAGCAGCTTTACGGAATGTCACGTTTTTATACTAAGTTTTCTTATCCTTACAGGGGATGAGCAGACTTCGCTAGACACTTCAGTGACTTCATTTGTACCACTGCTAGAGCAGTCCCACTGACAGCTCATCCTCTTACTCCCAGCAAGGCAGTTTTTAGAATGATTGAGGACCCTTTGATCTCCAGCATCTCACCCTTGGTAAAACAGCAATGTCACCAAAACTGGTAGGATGAGGTTTTAAGCTTTTATTGGAGTACCAGGCAGGCTGTTGTTTCACATTTCTTAGTTCATTTCTTTAAAAATTCCATTTGATCTAACTCCACTGCTAGTAGTCCAGAAATAATGCAATTCCTTAGGGCACGAATGCTATTCAGACAAAATAATACCAATATTTGTCTGCTTCCCCTCTCTGGTATCTAGCATCTTTGCCAGCTCATTTTTCTTCACAGAGGAAATAACCCATTTCTGGAATTCAGATTTTCCCGACTTCTTGGAAACAGGGAGTATCAAGTGTTCTGAGCAATGTTTCCTTTTGAAACCTTCTTAAAATAGTCTTTAAAAGATCTGCCACTTCTGAAAGGATTAAATTCCCTTGGAGTGTAATTCTGCTGGCACTGATGGCATATGCCAGCAGAAACTCTGGATCTGCAGTTTCTTGTGTGAGCTTCATTGCCCTTTGCTTGATAAGGAATGCTGCAGGAAGTAGGTCCCAAACCCAGCCGTGAGTGTCTTTTGCTGTGCTTTTCTGAGGCTGTGCCCAGTGTTCAGAGAGATGATGGCCTGTCAGCAGCTGAACTGCTCTGCTTAGTGTGGTCATCACTCACAGAGGAGGGAGAAGGCAGTTCTCAAATATACTGGATATGAAGAAAAAGAAGTATTTGATCATTTTCCTGTGGAACCAGTCCTCCCAAGAAAACAACTACAAATCAAAAATCAAAGCTCTTTCACATTACCAGAAGAGAGGTAAAAGGCTCATAATTCTTACTGAACAAATCACATGCTAGTGAGTCATTCATAATTGCTTTATAAAAATAGTGAATAAGAGCTGTCTTATTCTGTACTTGATTAAGCACATGTATAACTTTAGTCAAAAGAACCTGCCTTGTGAGCATTAAGTTGAGGGAATAGACTCACTAAGAACCACACCTTATGGAAAGTATGAATCCCACAGCCAAAAATGGCTTTGTGAGATGAAGTTCTCTTTTAAAGTGTATCTGCTGCAGAAAGATTTGTGTCTGTGAAGAGAAAGAGCTTGTGCCTACTTTCTGTAAATGGTTAGCATGGTAGAGACAGAGATTTAATCTATCTAAAAGTTAATTTCTTAGTACATTTATTGTTTATCTACCTGGATACCAGATGACAAAGATGGGTCATCATCGTGTTATGTGTTTGACTAGTTACATCTTTACTCGTAATACTTTTTTCTCCCTGCAGTGAAGATATAAACTGAACTCTGAATGCAAAATAAAACCAAGCCAAACAGTCAGATACAGTATATTAGAAAGGAAAAATCTGAGCCATACTGAAATTTCACAATCTCACTTTTTTTTTAAAGCAAGTGGTATCAGTTTTCTGCCAGGGCAGTTCTCCACCTCTAAAGCCAAATGTGGTTCAAGGAATTTTTTTTTTTTTTTTTTTTTTTTTTTTAAAATACACACATATGTAAAAGTCAACACAAATGTACAAATCTGACTTGAAAAATAGTTTCTTTGACAGGTATTGCCTGAGAACACTGAGCAGCCTTCTGTCCACCCACCTACAACCAACCCTCTTACTGACAGGTGAGCAAATTCAGCACTCCCCCGATCAATATTTCAGGAGATTGCATGTGAAAAGAAAGCCTCAGAATGCTCTTGTAAAGTGGAACACAGGGTGTTAACATGGAGGTTTAACAAGTTCATAGACATAGCCCCAACAGGGGCTGCCTCACAGCCCTGCCTTGTATATGCTGAATAGTCCTGTATTGCCTATGTGTCCTTCACTTGATAGATTCCCCTCTCTGGACCACTGCAGGTGGCAGTCTGCCTGGTGCATTTATGCACTCCAGCCCTGTTGGCTGTTGAGATCCCAGAGAGGATCCAAACTTGGACACGTAAATTTATGTGCCTACCTGCAAGTGCCTCCTGCAAGGGTGGTAGCTCAGGTCGTCACGTTGATGATGAAGATCTCCTGAAGACAGTCTGAAGGCTGTCTAGCGCACCCTACAATATGTGTCCACATTTGGTCAGTGCTACTTCAGATTGATGTGATAACACCTGACTTTAGGTATGTTAATTTGTGAGACAGGTCTGAGCTGTGGTGCCATTGATAGAGGGCAGGCTGCTGCCACTGCTCCTTCTGATCCCAGTGTAGGGACACCAGAGATGTTCCTTCCCATGAGCTGATGCAGATCTACATGCCCCTAGAGGGAAAAAGATATTCAAGCAGTCTGTGCTTCTGCACTGTTGGTGTCTTTCACCCCAAAATGCCTCTGAGTACTTTTTTAACATCATGAGGATACTCAAAGCTACTTCTTATAAGTAGAAAGGCAGAAGGGTGTAGATGCCTTGTTGTTGTTCTCAGGATGTGAAGCAAATGATAAGCAAATGCAGTATTCAAAATACTAGAGATTCATCTATTTAAGTGTATTAAATGTATTTTTCTGTCAGTCCTTTGCTCAAGAACATTAAGCCTAGGGCTAGCTCAACTAGCTTTTGGAGATATTCAAAATGAATCAACCTGCTAGGCCAAATCTGGTAAAACAAATCCCTTCTCCAGGCCTAGCATTTGTATTTAGGACCAAAACAGTACTGTACCAGGCAGAAATTCAATTTCCTTGCCTGTCATTAATATGGTCTTGCTAGTTTTACATGTGTCTCTCACTTGCTATGCCATGTCCTAAGGTATGGGCAATCCTCTGCTCAGAAGCTCAAAGAAAACTCGGGAGTAATTAATTATGTTTGCTGCCAAGGGAATTGTGCATATCAGCCCTCCAGAAGGGCTGTGCTGTGTTTCTGGAGCCTGTGTATCTGACTGAGTGGGATGCCACCCTTCTCCTGGTTTGCTTCTGCTGGCAGGATCAACATGGCATCTAGGTCTTTTCTTGGTGCTGGGCACCATGGCATGTCTAATTAATGCTGTTGCCACCTCCTACACTCATTCTTTCAACTCTCCTCATCCTCTTCTCCTGCTTGGCCTATTTCAGGAGACAGCTGCTCAGCAAGAAAGGTGCCATCTCTCTCATGAAAAATGTGACTTGCTTGGCCATGTCTGGTCCACAAACTGGCATGTCTTACACCTAATCTGTGGTGGGTCAGAGTCACATGCAGCATCTCATGCTCTCATGGGTGGTTCATCCACTGTGGGCACCACAAGTGCTCAGTGCTCACCACCAGCAATGTTACTGACTACTTTCTAAAAATGATTATTTCCTTAAACACTGTAGAATAGTGAATGGGGAGGTAAATTGTTGACAAACTGTGATACGCTTTTGCATGTTGTTAATTGTCTTTCTTATAAATGGTCCAAGACTAGACTCCTGACATTGTCTGCTGTGGACAAGAAGACAATAGATATGGTCAATCAGCTAACAACCTTGAGCAGAGCTGAGTCAGGCCCAGCATGCTGCCCCATTCTTCCCTGCCTGGGGAAGACATTTCCACATGTGATGTTCTTTCCATCCTAGGGCCTGTGGCACAGACTGGTGGCAGGACTATGTCAGCTTAGGATGTGTCTAAACATGCCTTGCTGGCACATGATTAATATGGAACCCATGTGTCCCGGGTAACAAGACTAAATGCAGTGCTGAGAGAACAAATCCAAGTATCAACAAGAGGCAGAGCCTGCATATGTGTTGCATCCCTATGAGTGTATGTGTGCTCCCATGTAAAATTTTTGTCTTTGTTGGTCCAGGAAAAAAATGAAAGACAAGTTCTTATAATCACCCAAACATGCACGTTTGATTAAAGTTGTAATGTGGGTTTAGTATAAACTGTAGCTTTAAAGTAAAAGAATGTTTTTTCACCACTGGATGGCAGAATCCTCCTCTAGTCTAACAATACAATAGCAGAACAGTTTGGTAAAATTAAAGAAACTGGAACTGTCATAATCAATCCAATGACTGATTAAAATGAATGCATCTACTGGAAATGTAATTGCAGAGTCAAAATTTATTATTTTTAGAGACTATTTTATGACTATAACAACTGACCTTTAAATATCTGTCCTGTTCACATGAATGAGAGGGCACATGCTCTGCAGATTCATCAATGTCCCCTAACTTTGCCCACCTTAAAAATGTGATGCTTATGTCTACACTGAGTATTTTTTTCTTGAATCTCATACTGTGTTACAACTAAACGACCGAATTACACAAATCACCACACACTTGAGACATATAGAATCATAGAATNTATTTGTGCATATGTTTAGGAAGATGCTGCAGTTCACATTATTATGACCTCTTTAAAATATAAACATAATAGTAGGTACAGATGCTAAAACTCATGTAATATAGTGATTGTACTAGCAATGAAAAAAATATATATATAAAGAAAACACAGAGAATTTCTGTTGAGACTGCATGGTATTTTGAAATAGTTGCTGGAACTTACCAGGAATTACTTTTAAATATGGAAAAATTAATGTTTAAACCCATTATTTATTTTACTTATGGTAAAAGTATGCAGTATACACTGAGCAAGTTCCTTGGACTGTGTTTGAGCAAAAGGAGAATGAGGAAATGATCTAAGGCTTCACCATTGCCAAGTGAAAAGTCAGACTTTGTCCTTAACCTCAGAGGGTTTGGTTTTACTTTCTATTAAGCAGAGAGACTATAGTTTTTATTTGCAGAGACCATCAAGAAATTGAGTATTATTAAGAATTTAAGCCTCTTCCCCGCCC
>WBNM01025535.1:41033-61995 GCA_013399055.1 Ramphastos sulfuratus
CCCCGCCAGGATCTACTTCAATGGGATTGTATATCCACATGAAGACTTTAACAGAGGTTTGTGAAGCAAAATGAAGCAAATCTCATAACACATGACAATTACCACATTCAAATGAAAAGCTTTCCTCAAATGGCTAGCCCTTAGATAGGAAAGAAAAAGTTTGCAGATGCATCTTGAAGGGCAAAAAAATAAGGTATGACATAAACAAAGGTATGACATAAACCAAGCATCCACTTCTTCATATGTTTGACTTTTCTATGGCCTTATGAAATCTTTGTTCATGTCAATTTTGCCCTCAGATCATTGTTGTGGTTTTGGATGGGAGAGAGTTCATTTTCTTCCTTGGTATAGTGTTATGTTTTGGAATTAGTATGAGAAAAATATTGATAACCCACTGATGCTTTAGTTGTTGCTAAGTGGTGTTAATACTAAGTCAAGGATCCTTCAGCTTTGCATGTCCTGCCAGCAAAACGCTGGAGAGGCACAAGAGATTTGGAGGGGACATAGCCAGGACAGCTGACCGAAACTGGCCAAAGGAATATTCCTTATCATATGATGTTATGGCCAGTATATAAAATGGGGAGAGTTGGACAGGAGGTGCAGATTGATGCTCAGGGAGTTATAGACCATCAGTCAGTGGATGGTGAGCAACTGCATTGTGAATCCTTGTCTTTCATGGGTTTTGTATCACTCTTGGTTATCTTCCTCTTCATTGCAGTTGTGATTACTATTATTATTATAACATTTCATTTTAACTTCAATTAATAAACTGTTGCTAAATAATGAGCTTTACTTGGGTTTGATTCTTTTCCCCATCCCACCAGAAGGAGGGGGAGGGGAGGAATGAGGCTGTGTGGTGCTTAGTTACTTGCAGGAGTTAAACCATGGCAGACATTTATGAATGTCTAAGCTACTCTCTTTTGTTAAGAGACAAAACAGTGTTTAGACTGGTAGGAACGGAAATGTGCTCTTGCGTCACTTTTACAGCAACAAAATCTATAGACTATTCCAGAAAAAGTAAAAGAGAAATAGAGCAGGGCAGTATAAGTGTGAACAAAACGAAAGCCATGCAGACATTTCTGGAGGGGTGGGGGATGCCACCTGCATTGCAATAGGAATAGATCTTCCACATCTTGACAGGTGCTGTGTTGGAGATGCATTTCAGTAGGCAGCAGCAGCTCACAGGGGCAAATCCCATAGAGGTGCTGTGAAGCTGTCTTTTCTCCCCTCTCTGGCAATAACCACTTGGCTCAGGATTACAGTCTGCCTTGATTAAAATGACCCTCATGGACCATCCTAGGATCCAGCCCCACCATCTCTCTGTGTGGAGCTCTCCTAATACATTTTCCAAAGAGCATCTAAACTCCGAAAACCGCAGAGCTGCATTTCCTCTGCACAGTGCTTGCCAGGGCATGCCAGAGGGTAAGAGGGCCTTGAGAACATCTGGATTATAATTAAACTGAAATTTACAGTAACTAGACCTAAGTGACTTTAACAACAAATTTATTGCTGATAAAGCCAGATAAGTTTACCAAGATAACCTTCTGTGTTTTCGTCTTCCTAAATAAAACGTAGCTTTGTAATTTATATTGCGAGCGCACTGGGAAAGCTTCTTTTTCACCTGAGGACCAATTGCAGGTCCAGTAAAAGACCTTATTTGCACCACGACATTACACACCAGTGCCACTGTTTGTATGTGTACCAGACTTGTCAGAGAGATGTAGGATTCTAGCTGCTGAAATGCAAGACCAGATATAGGGCAAATAAATCATCAGTTATGATGCTTTAAAATATCTTATTAAAGGTATGCAAAGGGTTGACAGTATGGCCTGTAGTTTGGTTTTCTGAAGACCCTCCTCATTCAGCAGACACATATCAGGATAAATTCACAAGTAACTGGGACTCAATGCCTGCACTCCACTGATACTAATAATTTACTAACAGGGCAGGACATTAATGTTACACCTGACTGAAACACACCTGGGGCTGCCCTCTTGTATCAGGCCAGCAGGTCTGGGGCCACTCTCATCATATTTTTCAGTGTCTCTTTCCTTTGGGAGCCGGACTGGGGCAGCCAGCCTGTGCACTCAGAGTGGCTGCTGGAAGTGGGTTTCTCTGACCATGATCTGACAGACCTGCAAATGTCTCTGCTGTGTTCCTTTCGTGATACTGCAAAGAGCAACCCATGCCTCTCCTGTCATTTTTTAATAGAAACCACTGTCTCCTCAATCCTTGGCCTTTTATTTTTCTTTCTTGGGATGCTCACCTCCCCCAGGGATGGTGCAAAGCATCATCTATACAGGTGGGAATCCCTTGAGGTTTCCTCTCATGACTCAGGTACAAAGTAGTATCAATGTTGTTGTTTTACACTTGCCACATCTCTGTTTTGTTGCAGTAAGGTGTAATTTTTGATAAAGGCAGGAAATGTGTTTTCTCCATGGGCACTGCTAATGTGGAGGATCTCAATGCATTTGCTAACAGAATGAGAGATTTTAAGTGGTTCCTTTTGAGGCCAGGTCATACGCTGACACCACACAGCCCTCAGCTGCCATGTCCTCATCCATTGCATCACAGGTTCAGTTTGGAAGGAGCTGATGGACTAGTTCAGCATGTCAAAGTTGATGCTGTGAAATCCTTAGGTATAGTAACATTTCAAAGCACAGTCATAGGTGTCAGCAACTTCAGTGATGGAATGAGTTACACCAAAATTATGACTTAACTTGTCATGAAGAGTAGACTCTGAAAAATCAGTAATCCTTCCTGTTTTGCAATGTATATCTTTGCCCCAGGTCACATTGAGAAGTCACTGCTGAGTGTTTAGCAGAAAAAATGGTGTACATCCTGGTGCTTGTGTTTTGTAAATTCTTTTATTTTTTTCCATTTGCTGCCTTTCCCTCTTCAAGGTTATCCCTGCTGTATGAATGTCCCTGTGACATGCTGCTGTCTTTCAGCATTAATGTCACAAATTTGGGGCTTTATCTTATTGTGGCTCTGTTCCTGTGTGTAAAACAACCCAGCTAACCTCGGAAGATGATGTGAAAAGTGCTTGGCCCTCCTTTTATCAGCAGCACCCAATCCATTAATGACATGTCAATTGAAAAGTCTTCACTTATGGCCTAACCCTGCTCAGTAAGGTCAGAATTAAATGGAAGGGTTTCCTCAACTGAGCTCCTCAGGGCTAATTTCTTTCCTCTGGCAAAAGGATATGTGGGAGTGGATTCAAGCTTGATACCTTAGATGTGGGGAAAAAGTCCCAGTACTTACTTTCAAGAGCTTTTTCCTCCAAAAGGTCAAGTTGCTTCTGAAGGCTTAAGGGTCACCTTTGTTCTTGTGCTGCCTCTCTCCTTGAATGTAAACTGTATCTTGGGACACTAAACTGTCTGGTTTGGCAAGGTGGAAATCTGCTTGTGCTTCAGAAAATGGGGCATGAATTTGGGGGAATTTGGGACTGAATGGGTGTTGCCACTTTTGTGACTCACTCAGGCAAAATGCAAAGTAGGGTAAAGATTGTATAGCAGCAGCATGGAATATTAGGTATCTGTTTTGCATAGCTGTTATCCAAGGAGACCGGGCTAGAGCAAACATATTCAGTGAAAAGTGATTTGACACACAACAAGTCTGATGGTGAAGTCTGGCCAAAATAAATGAGGAGACATGTACACAGACCAAAGTGGATTTGAGCTGAGAGGAGCACCTGCAGTTCTTGTGGAACAAAAGTACAGGGTGGTTGCAGCAAATACAGCTTTTTTATTTTTCATTGTAAGAAAATAGAAAACCTTCATGGTGCGGAATTTAAATTTCCCAAGTCTCCTCAGAAATGGTGGCTCACACTCCTCCAGAGTTTCTTATTCCCTTGATGGTGTTTGGAGGGTAATGAGGCGATCTGTGGAGGACTTCTTCAGCTATTTGTCTCCTCAGGATTGAGTGGTACTGCAGAGAAAGAAAACTCCCAGAAGACATCGGCCATTCTCACGGCCTTGATATATTTTATTTCTGTAAGTGGAAGAAATGCTCCAACAGAAGTATTCACCCACCCCTTATAGCTTTCCTCATTGCTGCTCTATAAATTAAGGCTTGCAAGGATTTTTCTCCAGAGCAGCCCCTCAGGGCAAGTGCAAAAGTCATTAAATGAAAACAAATGTTCAACTCTTCCCTGGTACTTTCCTCCCCAGTTGGCCTGTTTAAAAATAAAAACTGAAACAGGAAAAGGTAGGTGTTTCCTGTTTTGCTAACTAAAAGGAGAGACCAATCTGAGCGCTGGTGTAAGCAGTGGGACCATCCATGCTTCTTCAATTGGGACTGACCAAGAAGAAAGAAGCGGTCTTTGAAGCAGGTGCAAAGAGGCTGACTCCCAGGAATTCCCCAGTAGACAATGGGGAGTAAGGCACACGTCTTTGGAGCACAGCGTCAGTCCATCTCTAGGTGCAGGCTTGCATGCAGGCAGCATGTCTGCTAGCAGTTTGACAGAGGCTCAAGCTGGCCATTTGCTGACAGTAGATGCACTAGTGTTGTCTCCAGCCACGGCACGATGAAGAGAAATGCCAGAGATGTGCTGGCTTCATGAAACATGGAGTGAGTTTGCCTCCATGGCAGTTAGATGGATGCAGGAGCAGTGAAACTGTGTAAGGGCTTTGGAATGGATGAAATGTCTATGTGATGCCAAACAGAGCTCCTCACTTTTCAGGCTGCAAAAATATAACCTGCTGAACAAAACACAGCGGCAAACAGTTTCCCAGAAACTTTAGCAGGACTCGAGTGAGGTCCCTGTCTGCCTGATATATCTGACAGTGATATATCTGACTGGTAACTTGCTAGCGAAAGTGTACTGGAAGGGTTTAGTAGGAGCATCAGAGTCCAATGCAGTTTTTCTTTGCCCTGGTGTGAACTAATGTCTTCATAACTCTCTGTCAGTGAATTGTATTAGCTGCAGTTCAGAGTAATCAGTCTCTCTTGGGAAGTTACCATTTGACTTTCGCACTTGCCCTTACTAAGTAATGCTATAAATCTTTGAATGGTCTGGTTGACTTTAATCTAGCTGCAAGCCTGTTGAATACTTGGTGACTGGAGTGAAGGAAGGAGGGAAAAAAGTACCTCTTTGCTGTGATAAAGTCATTCAGAGAGCTGAAAAAAAGAGATGGATACGGCTCATCTTACTAGTGAAATGAGTTCAATGTGCATTGTTACATATTGTGTTAGCATACCTCAGATCTGGGAATGATTATTCTCTTAAGTGAATTTTATCTGGGAAGTGAAAATATGTGTTTAGTTGTATCTTAACAGCACTCTTTAGAATAAGATCCTGTCAACAGCAAAACTCATAGGCTGGTTGTGAATTACCCCTTTGATGTGCTATAAAACAAAATATTTGAACAAGGCATTTGGAGGGCATATACTGCCTGCAGATGGAGCACCCAGGGAAGACATAGGGAACCAGGTGCTAGAGTATGCTACCCTTGCAGCACAAACATCCGGAGTCATAAGCCTAAGTGATGGCAATCCAGCAAAAGCTTTGGACTTCTCAAGGGTGGGATTTATCTCATTAAGTCTAGATCTTGCACAGTCATCTAGAGTCCTTTTAAAGGATAATGAACAGACTCAGCTCATTGCATGTCTAGCAAAATGTGAAGCTGGCCTTGTTTTTCATTCCTAGTTATCTGAGTGCTACTGTTTGTATTGTCCCTTTGCACAGGCCAAGGGATTGCTTTCCCATCCACATTCATTATCTATGTTCTTGTGACCTTGTGAAGTGGGAGGGTACACCCACTATGCCAGGTTTAGCATGGAGGATAAGCAGCATTTATAACAAATATGATCTGGTAGGCAACTCTTTTCTGATGGATTAGGTGTTACTAAGGGGTATTAGGTGCAGAATAGCAAGATGTGCTGTGGAATGTGCTTTACTGAGAGGCAGCTTGATTAGTTGCGCCTGCATTGGTACATTATACCACAGCAATGTAACAGAGACCACTTTGCACTGAAATCTGCTCAGAAAAAGATGGGAGTGATAGCTGTGCCAAGCAACGCATTAAAAAGAAAAAGAACAAGAGAAAAAAGTATTGTACTCAATTTTTTCAAGGCTATCAGACACATCCATCAGTAATCATGTCTATTAATGTTATTACTATTGATAATGTTCTGTTCTGAGCTTCCTTTACTTGAGCATTCATAGTACTCAGGTACCAGCTGAAAGGCTTCCAAAGTTTTGTTCCCTGAATATTGGTAGACAAAATTATTGTCAATGGTAAGAAATCTTTGAAAAATTACTTTCTCTGGGAATTTAATGTTAGCATCTTCTAAAAAAAAAAAACAAAACATTGATATATGTGAATCTTTGCAACACAGCAGAAATAGGAGAAAAACCTGCCACCTGCCCTTGGCACATTCAGTGCTCAAATTCAGCTGCAGCACCAGATTTGAACGAGACAGCAAAGCATGACAACCACCTTTTACTCCTGAATGCTCTTGAGGTCAAAACGGAGAAAATGCACCATTCAGCTATAGAAATTTCCAGTGTTTGAGGCAATCATTGATTTTTTGCTGTTATCAGCTACTTGTACTACCATATGTTATAAAAATAATGACTTCCCCACCCTTTATATGCTTGTATTGTGCTTGTTTATGCAGTTCTGCTGAGACATTTAGGAAACAACCAGAGGAAGTTTGAAATTAAGCTTCCTATAATGTTACACATAGCTGTTTGTGAGTGTGTGTGCTTATGTGTGAACACTTGTATTTCTCTGGAGATTGGTGTAGTCAGGCATTTTGACATACATTTATATATGTCCTATGTTGAATAGTGTATCCTACTACTACAAAAAAACAACCAAAAACCAACCAACCAACCAAACCACAACAACAACAAAAAAGGACACCCAAACCCAAATGAGACAGAAGCGCAATATTTAATTCTGAATTTGAAATAAAATAATACATCAAGGACTTTGCTTCACATATGCAGTGCACTAGTGGGATCCTTACCTCAGGCATTCTTACGTACTGCAGCCTTCTGCATCTTAGAAATGCTCAGAAGGGGAATGTGTGACCAGTCTATCCCGTTGTCACAGACCTGTCCTTGAAGTTTTGTTATGCATTATAGCCTTCTGGCTAAAACGTACATTGTATATAGGTCCATAAGCATCACAGCAGGAAGAAGGGCTGTACGCCTTGTGATTTGCTTTTCCATCCTTATGGTGAACATTACTTCCAGCTTAAAACATACTGGTGTTTAGTGGCTTTGTATTTCTTTTGGGAAGAGGAAGGCTTTTGATCTTCAGGAAGGTTAAGTGGATAACTAGTTTGGTTTGCATTTTTTGGAGGAAAAAATCTGACATTTTTATATGTGTTAGGACACCACTAATGCTTCTTGTTTTTCACTAGCAGTAGAGAAAGCATATTTCGTGAAACACACTTTAACGGTCTTTATGCTTGCATGTCTGCAAGATCCAGCACATTGAGAAATAAAGCATTTGGTGAAAACATTGGGCAAGAAAACCAGGTGCCAGACTACCAAGAGCAGGGCAATGAAAGCACTTCTGTCTCCTGTTACTATATGAGAGGTGTGAGTCACAAAGCCAACTACTTTGCTCCAATATGTGAAGCTTACCTCTAGGGCTGCTCACCTGGATACAGCATGGGATATTTGGGGAAGGAAGGTGTTGCAATGATGATTATCAGAAAGTGAAGGGAAGTCAAAGAGCAGGCATTTCATGGCAATTTCTGTCTGCCTGCTTTGGCTACTTCACTCTGACATTAGAAAGTGCTCTTTGCTTCTCACATTTGTAGTGAAGCTACAAGCCAAGGAACTCAACCTCTAGCCAGCTAGCAGGGCAAGTTCACTGACCAGTACCAGGTATGAAGAGAAAATATCAGGAATAGACTGCATGAGAAATACTAATTCCTTCTAATGCCTGAGAGCTGAGGCATGAGCATCAGTTTGATTTGATGCATTTTCTTCAGCAGTGAAGCAGGTCATCTTGGATCTGCTCCAGAGAGCTTATTCTTGGCTTGTAATAGAGTGAATAAATATCACTCCTTGCTTGTAAGGCCGGGTCCAAGTAGGTGGCTTTCCCCTGGGAAAGCTCTGTCAATCCCTCTTCAGCTCTACCGTGTTCCTGTGATTAGGCTGAGTGCATTATAAAGTAATAATCCTCTTCAGTACTTTGAAAATCTATATTAGAGCCAGCAAACAGGAGCTCATGTGGCAGTATGAATGGATGGACAGCCTGGGTCTGGTGACAGCAGCAACATCAACAACAGTGGCAGGATATAATCTCTTAGCAAAGGCTGCAGCAGGCTGAAAATAAGAATGAGTTCAAGGAAGCTTGAAAAACACACCCTGGAGGTGGCTGTTGCAGCTCAAGTCCTTATGTCTGTAGTCACAGGCCATGTAACCAAGCCATGGGAGCAATCACCCTCTAAGGCAGCTGCTGCTCACCTGGGGCAGCTGCTCCCTTACACATGAGCTGGGACTGCCTCTGCCTCCAAATATTCCATGTGTGTAAATAACCACAGAGACTGTATTGATACTTGTGTGGTTTTGCTATTGTACTCTGCTCGGGTAAAGCATGAGAGACCTTCCTATGGTGATGCAGTGGTGCCAGTAGTAAAACGTTCTCATGCTGGAGGTTATTTTGTTTTTTTTAAAAAGTCCCTAAGCTGCTGTTGGATGAAGGGATATACAGCAGAAATGCTGCTGTATTGCTCCTCCAAATCCACTGTTGGCTACAGGAGAAGTGTATCACATTTCTTGTACAACCATTAGCTGCACTGGTGAAGCTTTCATGTGCCAGGCACTGGGCAAAAAGCATGAAGGCCCCTAATGGCATAGCTGTCAGATCCCCTGTGTGATCATCATATACTTGCATTGCCTCAGCTAGGGCCAAGCAACATCATGAGGAAAGAACTGAACTGCTATCACTGCTCATGGTTGCATGAATGCCGGTGTCTGCTACTTTTTGCCATAGCAAGGACAGCTGTGACTCTCACTTTAATTTGACCCTCTCTTACACATCGTCCTGGAAGAGCAGTTGCAAAGCTGATTACATTTTGAAACTGGCCCAGTGGACGAGGAGGGAGCACTTTAGTTCTCATTTCATCATTTGTTCCCCTCTTCATGTTAACCAGCAACCAAAGACAGAAAAGTAAGTTAGAAACAATGAACAAACCTCAGAAATGTTTTGCACACTGAATTAAAAAAAGTCAGCAAAATGCCTAAGGCTGGGTGAAGATTCTTGCTCTGAGGCTGGTGCAGCCAGTCACATGCCCTGTGTGAGGGAGGAACTGCTCACGTCACTTGCATGGTAGCAGCAAGCTCAGCACTCCAGTACATTCACTTGCAAGAGTAACACTCTCACTGTTGGGTTTTACAAGGCAATGAAGCACTTCCCAAGAGGGTAAAGCTGCAGGATCAAAGCCACAAATACAGAATCGCAGAAATATTCAGGATCACCAAGTCCAACTGATAACCCTACTCTACAAAGCTCACCCCTAAACCATATCCCCAAGCACCACATCTAAATGACTGTTAAACACATCCAGGGTAGGTGAGTCAATTACCTCCCTGGGTAGCCCATTCCAATGCCTGAACACTCTTTCCATGAAAAAAAAAATTTCCTAATGTCCAGTCTAAACCCACTCAGTCACATCTTGAGGCCATTCCCTCTTGTTCTATCACGGATTACCTGTGAGAAGAGACCAGCACCAACCTCTCCATAATGGCCTTTCAGGTAGCTGTAGAAAGTAATGACATCTCCCCTTAGCCTCCTCTTTTTCAAACTAACCAGCCCCAGCTCCCTCAGTTGCTCCTCATAAGATTTATTTTCCAGGCCCTTCACCAGCTTTGCTGCCCTCCTCTGCACTCGTTCCAGCACCTCCATGTCTCTCTTGTATTGAGGTGTCCAAAACTGAACAGAGTACTCAAGGCGTGGCCTCACCAGCGTCAAGTACAAGGGGACTTTACCTGCACACTGAAAAAGCTGCTGATCTCCCGGTCTGTCACTGGGACAAGGCTGGTATGGCGATTTCTTGGCTGTTTTTGGCTTCTGGCCATCAATCTATGTTTTTGCTAGCATTAGCTACAACCAAGAGGGACAAAGCATGCAATATGGGAGCCATTACACTTGGGCACATGAGACTGCCTCAAAATAGGTGTTTCTGACTGTCTTTTTTCAAGCCTATTGCAGATGTGTGATAGTCACAAGAGTTCAGACCCTCCAGAATAGGCAGGCTGACCTCAGCAATTCCTGAGCATAGCAAAATTGTTCTGGGCTATTGGGCCTTGTGTTACTGATTTTTCAAATGAAGGCAAAAATCATTAGAAAACATAGAGTTTTCCTCAGTGCCTCACCTCATCCTTCTACAAGACTGGTGGAGATTTTTTCCTGCCCAGTCCCTGGAGATAGTCAAGACCAGACTTGATGTGGCCCTGGGCAGCCTGATCTAGTTGGAGGTGTCCCTGCACACAGCAGAGGGATTAGACAAGATGGCCTTTGAAAGTCCCTTCCAACCTGTTGCAATTTGTGAATTTGAATCTGTGAGAAGTCTCTATGTCTTACCTATACTACCTGGTAACAGCCAAAGACACCCTCTGTTGAAAATAGTTGAGTGGAGCAATTCACGCACCCAAGAATGAGCAGGAGCAAACCCAGTGCTGTAGCAGTCTTCTGGGGGTGCAGGATTTCCCTTGAGAGCTCTTCAAGGACTCGTAATAGCCTACTAGGGTAGAGCCTGAAAGAACTTCATAGCCAGCCTGGATGTTCTCTAGCCTTAGTGTGAAGCCTGTGATCATCTCATTTCTTTAATGAGGAAACCCTTTCCAGAAAACTCTCTGAATTCATGATGGTCATCATGTAGATATTACTACGAAGGGTGAAGAACTCTGTATAGGACTGGGATGAGTGCACTAGCAACATGAAACCCTGGTCCTGCTGAGTGAGTACTTTGGGTCTGCTCTTGGTTTCTCAATCAGGAGGTCTACCCAGCAGAGTGCTGGAGGCTGGACATTTGCAGCCAGGGCTGACAACCAATGTGCTAACCACCCATGCTTGCCCCTTGACAATGGACTTCTTTCTCCTGTTTCTTCTTGTCCTTAAATATTATAGTACCGTGAAAGCTGCAGTGAATTAAAATCTAACAGAGTTTTGTCTGCAAACAGGGGAGGCTAAGGAGGTCTGTCTGGTCCCTAGAGCATCACATGATATTCAGCTCCAGTTTTATTTTTAATTTGCAAGAACAAGTGTCTCTAGTATAATCATGTAAAAAGGCTCTGAATTACGTGTGCAGACCAAATAGGTACCAAGAGGAGTTCCTGCTGGGCTTTTACATGAAAGCTTTGTACTGCTCATTGCTAAAAACAACAATTTCTTCCTCTTTGTAGGACTTGTAACCTCTTAAAAAAAAAAAAAAATGTTCCTGAAAGAGTTTGTTACTGAAAACCAGTATCCTGTTTTTTACCTTTTACCAGAAAAAGAAAAGTCTGTTTCAGACCACAGCTGATAGTCTTTGTACTTCTCTGGGCTCAGCATCTTTCTTGTCCTTTCTTTTGTGTATGTGTTTCTTCCAGTTTACCAGCTCCATCAAATAAATAGATCGCTGTTATGATTATATTCCATGCTGAGATAAATGTTACTAACAGTGTTAAAGCATTGCTATAGAACAATATGCCCCCTGGGTGAAAATACAGTAGTTAAGTGCAGAAAATGTGGGTCTCTCCATGCAGTCAAAACACAATTTAAACCAGCCAGGTTTCAAAAGTGCTTTAGTTGGGGAAATATGACACATGCTTTTGTTATCAAAATATATCTGGATCAATATTGTTCTTTGAAATCACATAGGGTATCTGCTGGAAGATGGTTGCAATGAAAATTACTCTGTCTAGGATTTCATATCTCACTTTGTTTGCTCTCTGAATGAGGGAGAAGCTAGAAAAACGCTGATGCTGAAGGTCCTAGGCTACCTCTTAAAGGTCCTTCAGCTTTTCTTTGTTGTTTACTGGCCCAGGGATATAAGGCAATGGAAGTCAGGCATATTATTTTCTTCAGGTCCTACTAAATCCCAAGACACAGGATTACAAATTCAAGATGATACCAAGATATCAACATTTCATAAAGAAAAAAATGGAAGGAAGAATTTAACAGTGCTTGAATAACATAAATTTTAAAGATCTTCTGTTTTGCTGGGGGTTTTTGTGGGTTTTTTTGTTTGTTTGGGTTTTTTTTTGTTTTTTGGGGGGGTTGTTTTTTTATTTTTTTCCTCAGGGGGAAGCATTCTTCTGACAGATGTGCACAGTTTGCAAAAATCTAGCAGGAGCATGTAGATATTGGAAAAAAAATTAAAACCACTTCCAACTGTTAATGTCCCATCTGCCTCTCTAAGACTCCAGGCCTTCTGCAGTTTCTTATCTCATCTCAGTCTTGATGTGTCTTTTTATATTATTGCCCCTGCAGGGATGAAAACAAACCCCACTGATTAATAACTTTATGTACCACAGAAGTGCAACTTCCAGACCAACCTCCCCATCTGTACCTTAGGCCAAGGGCCAGGTGGTGGGAGATGGGACAATTCCCCAAAGGCCTCTCATTTATTGGTTTTCTATACATTTCTGTGCAAGTAGTTGCAGAATTTCCTTGCCATGGTGGTGCAGGTGCACACATTGTCAAATACTGTGAAGGATGGATAATAACTTCTTAACTGTGTTTTTAGAGGAAGTGCATATGTTTCGCAACGCCTGTTAACAAGCTGGAGAGGAGTAGCACAGTAATCAGCATCCCACTGCCCCCACTGAGCCTAGCAAATGCTATTCAGAGCAGTTTGTTTTAATTTTAGTGGAGAGAATTACTTTAAAGGCTTATAGTCTCTATAGTATTATGAAATGTATGCCCTGAAAGGCATGCTATTTAGTCTGTTTCCTTGTTTGCGTAAAATTTAATGCAAAAGGGAAAAAAAGAAAGAAAAAAAAAAAAAGGAAAAAAAAAGGAATCCAGAGGTTTCGTTCTGCCTTCTTCTCAGCAGCTTTATGAGGAGGACCAAAATGCAAAAACAAGGGACATGATATTGCTGTGGTAGAGATGGCAACAGGGGGGGATTCACTTTGGAGAAGCAGGGATGAAATGTGAAAATGAGAAGCCGAGCTCTGCTCAGCTCAATGTGAGGAAAAGGAAATCATGCTGCCAGTTAACATGAACAGCAAAGGGGTTACGTTTTTCCACAACCACTCCAACCATTTCAGGCTATGAGAACAACCTTATTACAGGGAAACTGCTCCCTGGTAGGAATGAGGTCTAGGTGAGTGGTTGGACTTGATGATCTCAAAGACCTCTTCGACCTCAATGGTTCTATAATTCTATGACTCAATGACATGATTCTGTGGTGCCATTGACAGTGGCAGTATGGCTAGGGCTGGGTCTTCTTATGCCTCTGTCTAAAACCTCAACCAGAAAGTTGTGAAACTTATAAAAAAAAAAATCTGCTTTTATGGTCCAAAAAGTGCAGAATTGTTTCTATTTTTAATCTACCTGCAGAATAAATGGCTCAATAAGCCCTTTCTATACCCCTTCATGAAAAGAAATCCAGGGTAATTTCTGCCATAAAGAGAGGATCATTTTACAGAGGTGAGGATTTGACCTACAGAAGGCAGTTTCCTTTCTTGGTTCAGCTGCAGGCTTTCTGCCTATCATACATCTTCTGACCTTATTCTGCACTTCTCCCATGAGGTGAACTGAAATGGTCACATCTGAATAGGGCTCTGGGGATCTGAGCATATGCAATGTGCATTGTAGCAGTCTGTCTTCACACACGCCTGATGAACCGTTGCTGGACTGATGTTTCAGGGTTTAAAACACCCTTGATCTCAGGAGGGGCAGCTCCATTTTCCTACCTTCTGCCACCACAAAGACAGCAAATCCTGAAACAGCACTACTGAGATCCCAAGTAGTACCTGGTGCCAAGGAAGCTCTGTCTGGGAGCAGCAGATTCTCTGCTCTCACTGGAGCAACCAGCTGGGTGGATGCTGCAGGGAAGCCACATCCCTTGGAAAGCTTCAGAAATATTGTAAGCAACACACAGGGTTATTTTTCTTCTTTCGCCTCTTGGTGCCTTCCCCTAGACTTTTTCCAAAAGCAGAGCACAAAATGCAGTCTGCATTGGTACCAATGATACATCTGATTGCTGTCCTCAGATGCACCTAATCCCTGCAGTAACCTTTGTAGCTAGATGAGGACAAAGTCTGCACACAAGAAAGAAAATACATTAAAGAAAGGATGAGAGTGTTGGAGTTGTTTAGTCTGGAGAAGAGAAGGTTCTGGGGAGCAACCTTCCAGTACACAGGAACGGCCTATAAGAAAGTTAGGGACAATATTTTTCCTGTTGTGACAGGACAAAGGGTAATGACTTTAAACTAAAAAAGAGTAGATTTAAACTACATATAAGGAAGACATTTTTTACAATGAGGTTGAGGAAACGTTGACATGGGTTGCCCAAACAGGTGGCAGATGCCACCATCCCTGGAACCATTCAAGGGGCTCATTATAACCTGATCTGGTTAGAGATGTCATCTGCTCAGTTCAGATGACCTTTAAAGATCCCTTTCAGCACAAACCACTTTGTGATTCTGTGGTTTGGGAAACAAAATACATTAAAGTCCTGTTAGTGGATGTATATTCCCGAGGCAAGACTGTGAGGGTGAGGGGATGAAGGAAGGTGAAGAGGGAAAAGGTCCTATGCAGTTTTTTGGACAAGTATTACAAAGAAAGAATTCCCATGTCATTGTCTGCCTCCTCAGCAGTGAGCTTTTTGTCAAAGCATGACCCAAAGCCTCCAGGTCAGGAATAACCTGGGTGAAGCCCATAGAGCCATCAGGCTTCATTCACGTCAAGTAATTCTCTATCTTAAAAGTCATAGAGAAAATGAGATCTCAGGCCTCTGCTGACTCCAGGCTTTTAGAGCAAGTTCATGGTGGTGTAAGCAGGCATGTGGGCACTGCAGGATGTTCCCTCAGGCTCAGAGCAGACAGGCTTCCAGGCTTCCTATTGCAGGCAGTGATTTTGCATTAGGACAACCTGTGCATCCTCTGTCTTTCCAGGCTCTCCAAAAGCCTGATACATCTCAGGCTGCTACTCACACAGAAAAAAAACAACAAAACTTGATATGCAGCTGATGCAGATGTGGATTTTTTATAGACACTTCAGGGACAGAAGAAAGGAAGGAGAGAGACTTCTCAGTCTGGATGTGGGAGTCCTGGCACTCGGTAGGCCTCACTCTGCAGCTGCCCATAGTGGATGCAGACCCTGCCCCTTTCCCCAGAAAGAAGATTTTGTTACTAATGTTTCACCGAGGCTGTGCCATTCCTCTTCTCTTGTGGCCCATGGTGGCTTTGCAATGGACAAAGACAAGGGGCTTTGCTTCCCTCCCACAGCCCCAAAGGCTCTGTCTCTCTGTGGGATAGGAGGGCTCCTCAGCTCATCTTGGTACCCTATCCTCCCAGAAAGGGGAATTTCCTGGCTTCACTGTGTCACCAAGCAAAATGCACCACTTCTCAAGATTTCTGCTGCTGTATGATGTGATCAAAATACCTGAGGCAGAGTTTTCAGAGCTGCAGGTAAGCACATGGGCTAATTAAAGAATTTTTCTTGACACAACAGACCCTCCTCTGAGAATCGCTGAAGGGAATTGGGCTAACCCAGACATCAGGAGCATTGGTGCTTCAGCTCAAGCCTCCTCAATCCTTTACCAACTGTCACTCACACAATCCACTGGCCACAGGGGACCATACTTCAAAAAAAATTTCTTATAAAAATTATTGAGAACAAAACATCTCTTTAGTCTACTCAGCACCAGGTGATGCTGTCCCTAAGACAACTTGTCAGGGTATACCTGCATAGCAATGATGCCTGGGAGGATGTGAGATGTACGAGACTAATGGCAGCTTTGGTGAAGAAATGCAAGAAATATTCCAAATTTTAGTGAATAATTCCCTGGTGGTGCAGATTGCTGCCCAGAGGCATAGGAATTTCCTCATGGAGCAAGGCTTGGCCTATAGCTTCCTACTGTGAGAGAACAGAATAAAGCAGAACCCTGATTTATTTGGAGCACGATGAAGGATTAGCTCTTCAGGTGGAGGTTCTACTTCAATAACTGAGTCTGAGAATAGAACCAAAACAAAACAAAAAAGGGAAAAAATAGGGAACAGTCATACTTATGAGCAATATTGGGAGTAGACTGCACTGGATTCATGCACAGCCATATTCTGGGTTCTTCATCTACATTCCAGGTGTTTTACAGCCAGTAACTCCAGAAATACTTAATCCAGAAAATAATAATAATAATGATGATAATACAGAAAAATGCACAGAAATCAGTTGGCATCTTCCTGAATCGATGCAGCTGACAGCAGCCAAATTATGGGGAAAAGAGAGCACTTAGTTTTACCTTAATTGCTTTTTGATATTTTTCAGGGAAACAGACACTTTAAAAAAACTTGATGGTCTTCTACTGTGTAGATAAGTAAATAAAAAGAAACCTGGCCTGTTCCTAGACAGACAGTGTTGCCAAATTAATCTATGCGCTTGAGGAAAGCAAATTAAACTGCTGGTGGTTTAATAACAGAAGTCATGCAACTACTTAATGAGTTGTAGAAGAAACTTGTGGAGTGCCCCAAGGTGAAGGCAGCCTGTGGAGTAACAGAAAGGCTGAACTTTTTGTAACTAGCATTAGCCTTAGTCACATCGTTTATGCAATGTGCCTTCTCAGGTTGGTGGAAAGAGACAGACAGTGAAAACCAGGCAGTAAAAAGAGTTGGGAGTGGTTTTAGTGTGCATATGTAGTCCAGCCTTTCTGTTTTTGACCTGTGCCATATCTTTTAAGTGTCAGTCAGCAGTGGGCCCAATGACAGGACCAGAGTCTGCTTTGATAGCAGCCTTTGTTATCTTCTTGGAGTGAATATGTATGGAAGAAACAAATAGGACAGGTTGTGGGTGCTTCACAGAGGGGAAATTCTGGCTGTAGAGGTGCTTGGGGCTTTTTGGCAATGGGGTAGGAGATGGCAGGAGAGCTGGCAGAGCTACTCTGTGTCCCGTTTCACAGTTTGAACGTGAGTCATCAGTCGGTTTTCCTCCTAGACAGCAGCTGAAACAAGCGAGGAGCCTCTGTCCTGGTAGTCTGATAGATGATCAGTTTGGTCTGCAATTCTTACACGGGCCTTGAGGCAATTTGCTGCGGCCGGTAAATACAAGATACAGCCACGCTTGGTGCCAAAATGAGATGTCAAGTTGCTCTGCCCTTTTGAGTGAAATGAGAAACTTGTCTTGGACATGATTGCTTTCATCTCAGAGGTGTGCCTGCAAATCCCTCGGGTTTTCCTGTAAGTCTGTGTGTAGGGCAGGCTATCAAACGCTGGGTTTTTTATCTGCACACTGGGAATTTGCACAAGAATGCTGGCAACTGCCTTCTTATGGGTGAGCTCCCACCCTCACCCTCACCCTCAGCAGCACAGTGAGCCTGGGGGAGTGTCTGCAGCAAAAGCACACCTTTGTGCCCTGCTGCATCCTGCTGCATCCTGCTGCATTCCGTTGCATCCTACCACATCCCACCAAAGGAGAGCTCATTTACTCTTTCCAGATGTGCTGGTCCAGGGGAAAGATACTGCCTTCCTGACCAGGTTCACGTGGAGATGGCACTTAAATATAAATGGTATAGTTTAGTCAGTTTAGCCATTTGATTATATGCCACTGAGGCCAGTGAGATGGCTTGCTCGACAACCAGTCGACAAGTGCATCTCCATTTTGGCTGCAAAGTACTGGAGAAAAGGACATTGAATGCTGACATTATGGAGCCACTTGTTGTCAAGGACAGGAAAAGAAAGAGGTCTTATTAAAATTAAGCAGCACCACGGCAGGCTGAGCAAGCTACTGCTCCTACCACTGTGCAGCTACATCTGCAGCTTGGCAGGGCCTTGGGTATGGGCCCTGCTGGAATCCATGGCAGTGCTGTGCCGATGGACACTCTCTCCTCCATCTGTGCCCCATGCCATAGCATGGGCAAGTGGGTTCTGTATTTCCTCACTCGGCTCATAAAAAAGCACAAAGGTACGTTGCTTTTCCTGTCATGGCTTGCTGCTCTATGTTAGTCTGAGCAGTTAATTTTTTATTCATTAATTAGCCTGGCCTTAGCTTGTGGTTCTGTCTCTGTAACCTGTAGGGTGATGGCTTCGTTCTTGAGTCTGGGGTTTTGTCTACCTGCTCCTATCCTGGAGCTTCCAGAGTGAATAAGTCTTAAGTATGTAATAGCTTAACTTCTGCTTGGTTTTATTTATATCGCAAAGTAGGTACATACACAAATGCACATGAAAACACACACACACATGCACACACACACCCCCCTTGCCCTTTTATAATAATAGGAAACAAAGTTAATAACCACCACTACTGCTCTTTCTCTGATAGTCTGTGTGTTGTTTCTCTCTTCTAAACCCCTGCTGCTTACCCTGCAATGCCTGGGAAAAGCTCTAGAGAAGGCCAGTCCTGCATGGGAAACTGTTAATCACAGGAGGAAGGGAGCAGACAAGCTTGTCTTTGTGTGATGGTTTATTTTGGAGGTTTGTCACAGCCTGACACACACAAGCGTCTGCCATGCCAAGGCACCACCCAGCCTCCATTAAACTTCTGCAACCTGTGGGGACCCTTGGGACCCTCGGCACCTCTGGAGTGGGGACAGCTTTCCCAGAAACCCACTCCCTTGAAAACTGGGGAGAAAAAGAAGAAATTAGGTATAGGTTTAGTTAGTGGTATGCACGATTTTTTTTGTAGACATGAAAACAAATTTTCTGTTTCAGGGTTGTTTTTTCCAGATAAATGGTGCTTTAAAAACATCCTGACCTTTTAAAATGTCTTCATAAACCTGTCTCAAACAGGTTTCTTAAGGATAAGCTTCACATAAATCTGATGTGTTGACGTAATTGAAAATATTCCAGATTTTAGTTCACACTTTTAATTTTGTAAGGAGCAAATTTGGAGAGCCTTGGAGCTGAGCCTTTGTCTCAAGGCACCTTGTTACAAGTTTAAAATCTCCACATTGCTTTCAAAGAGACGATATAATTTTTGCTTTTAATTAACTTTTTTCTCCTTCCCCTGTGCAGAAGCACTTTATGTTTGTAGGTAACAATTGGCTGATAACAGAGACCCATGCTGACATTAGAGAGGTAGAAGGGCCTTTTTGGATTTTAAGCAGTTGATTAACAAAAAAACACAGAAAAAATTCACACTGTGGTAATACAGCCTCTTGTATTTCTCCTTGGTTTTTTTTTTCCTGCTCCCAACAAGCAACAAAAAATGTGAATTGCCTCTCTCTTCAGACAACACTAAATTACCTCTAAGGAGTGTCAAGAGCTTATTATTTAATCCTGAATAAGTCTGAAGCCTTCCTTCATCTTTCTTTGAAAAATAAAAGTTTTCTCCTCTTCAAAACATAGCCAGCGAGCTCCAATGGCTTCCAAGAGCAGAACTGATGCTGATATTGCCCAGCTGAATATAGTGACCTCTGGGCTGCACTGGAAGTGACATCTTAAGGATGTCCTTAAGACCTTAAGGATGGATGATGATGACAAGCTGAAAAGCTGTCCATGGCACAGGGCTTCTGGGGAGAAGGCACCCTACATTGAGAAAGCAGTGGTAAAGAAGAGAAGGGGATGGGCTGAATTTTAATTCTTTCTTTTAGGCAGCATTATCTTCTATCCTGTGGCACCAGGGGATGGAAAATACTGGTGGTGCACTGATGTCTGTAAAATTCTCAATGCAATAAAGCATCTCTCAGTGCACACAGCCTTAGGAGGACACATGTCCCAGAGCTGTGTCATATCAGCTGTCCTCCCATTCAAAAAACGTGATATTTTGTATTTTATTTTTATAACAGACCTCTGGGACTGAGAACAAACCCTGGCTGCAGTACGTGAGAGGAAATAGCAGTATTTCTATGCAGGCAATTAAAATTGGTTGGAGTAAGAGCCTAGCTATTGGTTATATTAGACTAAGGGGGAACTGAGGAGCTGAGAGGCAGAGGTGGGTCCATAGGTGCTTGTTTGGATGTGCATGTGGACATCTCCTCCGCTTGAGCTGCTGTCCTTGGAGGAAGATGTACAAGGGCTGGAGGTGACCTGAGCAACAGGGAAGGTGCAGATACACTGAAGACTGGGACCTATTCCCTAGTCACACCTTTTCCATGAGGCAGAAGTGTTCACTGAAACTTCTCAATATTTGATGCATCCCCAAAACCTCATGACACTACTTGACTTCAGTTCTGAGTGAGGAGGATCTCTCCGGTAAGGGTGTGGTTGCTGATGTTCTACAGCAGCAGGTGACTGACCACAGTAAAATCACACAGTATATTGCTTTAGAAACAGCACTGAATAATCCAAGAAGCTGGCTTTCTCATGCTTAAAACAACACTCAATTTCCAGTATCTGAAGGGATCTGGATTTGACAGTCACACACATCAGCAGTATGTTTGGATATAAATTAATTAATTAACTTCTAAGCTTCAAAATTCAGACAGGTTCGGAAGAACTTCAGCTCTTGGCACCCTCATTGATCTGGATAATTTTCAAAGTGACCCAAGAGAGAGGAAGGAGCCTTTGCCTGCAGCAGCTCCCATGGTGTTATAGTTTGTCCTTGATTTCCAGATGACATCAATCTGAACTTTCCATTTCTATCATCATATGTGGACCTGAAGATTGAATCTTTTTCAGTTAAAATGGTTTTATTGAGTTCTTGAGGGTTTAGCTAAACAAACCAGCTATGAAGTTAATTGTGTCTGCAAAATGACAGGGATATAACAAACTGCAGACACTCAGCCCACTTGGGATAAAATTGGTTCATGCAGCTCTAACAGTGCACACAGTTGATTGAAGGAGTTTGTCAGAAATTGGAGTTTTTAGTAAATATAACCCCCACACTTTCATCAACAGCTTAATCTGGAA